>CM077168.1:2500-75000 GCA_039654105.1 Coreius guichenoti
CCCTAACCCTAACCCTAACCCTAACCCTAACCCTAACCCTAACCCTAACCCTAACCCTAACCCTAACCCTAACCCTAACCCTAACCCTAACCCTAACCCTAACCCTAACCCTAACCCTAACCCTAACCCTAACCCTAACCCTAACCCTAACCCTAACCCTAACCCTAACCCTAACCCTAACCCTAACCCTAACCCTAACCCTAACCCTAACCCTAACCCTAACCCTAACCCTAACCCTAACCCTAACCCTAACCCTAACCCTAACCCTAACCCTAACCCTAACCCTAACCCTAACCCTAACCCTAACCCTAACCCTAACCCTAACCCTAACCCTAACCCTAACCCTAACCCTAACCCTAACCCTAACCCTAACCCTAACCCTAACCCTAACCCTAACCCTAACCCTAACCCTAACCCTAACCCTAACCCTAACCCTAACCCTAACCCTAACCCTAACCCTAACCCTAACCCTAACCCTAACCCTAACCCTAACCCTAACCCTAACCCTAACCCTAACCCTAACCCTAACCCTAACCCTAACCCTAACCCTAACCCTAACCCTAACCCTAACCCTAACCCTAACCCTAACCCTAACCCTAACCCTAACCCTAACCCTAACCCTAACCCTAACCCTAACCCTAACCCTAACCCTAACCCTAACCCTAACCCTAACCCTAACCCTAACCCTAACCCTAACCCTAACCCTAACCCTAACCCTAACCCTAACCCTAACCCTAACCCTAACCCTAACCCTAACCCTAACCCTAACCCTAACCCTAACCCTAACCCTAACCCTAACCCTAACCCTAACCCTAACCCTAACCCTAACCCTAACCCTAACCCTAACCCTAACCCTAACCCTAACCCTAACCCTAACCCTAACCCTAACCCTAACCCTAACCCTAACCCTAACCCTAACCCTAACCCTAACCCTAACCCTAACCCTAACCCTAACCCTAACCCTAACCCTAACCCTAACCCTAACCCTAACCCTAACCCTAACCCTAACCCTAACCCTAACCCTAACCCTAACCCTAACCCTAACCCTAACCCTAACCCTAACCCTAACCCTAACCCTAACCCTAACCCTAACCCTAACCCTAACCCTAACCCTAACCCTAACCCTAACCCTAACCCTAACCCTAACCCTAACCCTAACCCTAACCCTAACCCTAACCCTAACCCTAACCCTAACCCTAACCCTAACCCTAACCCTAACCCTAACCCTAACCCTAACCCTAACCCTAACCCTAACCCTAACCCTAACCCTAACCCTAACCCTAACCCTAACCCTAACCCTAACCCTAACCCTAACCCTAACCCTAACCCTAACCCTAACCCTAACCCTAACCCTAACCCTAACCCTAACCCTAACCCTAACCCTAACCCTAACCCTAACCCTAACCCTAACCCTAACCCTAACCCTAACCCTAACCCTAACCCTAACCCTAACCCTAACCCTAACCCTAACCCTAACCCTAACCCTAACCCTAACCCTAACCCTAACCCTAACCCTAACCCTAACCCTAACCCTAACCCTAACCCTAACCCTAACCCTAACCCTAACCCTAACCCTAACCCTAACCCTAACCCTAACCCTAACCCTAACCCTAACCCTAACCCTAACCCTAACCCTAACCCTAACCTAACCCTAACCCTAACCCTAACCCTAACCCTAACCCTAACCCTAACCCTAACCCTAACCCTAACCCTAACCCTAACCCTAACCCTAACCCTAACCCTAACCCTAACCCTAACCCTAACCCTAACCCTAACCCTAACCCTAACCCTAACCCTAACCCTAACCCTAACCCTAACCCTAACCCTAACCCTAACCCTAACCCTAACCCTAACCCTAACCCTAACCCTAACCCTAACCCTAACCCTAACCCTAACCCTAACCCTAACCCTAACCCTAACCCTAACCCTAACCCTAACCCTAACCCTAACCCTAACCCTAACCCTAACCCTAACCCTAACCCTAACCCTAACCCTAACCCTAACCCTAACCCTAACCCTAACCCTAACCTAACCCTAACCCTAACCCTAACCCTAACCCTAACCCTAACCCTAACCCTAACCCTAACCCTAACCCTAACCCTAACCCTAACCCTAACCCTAACCCTAACCCTAACCCTAACCCTAACCCTAACCCTAACCCTAACCCTAACCCTAACCCTAACCCTAACCCTAACCCTAACCCTAACCCTAACCCTAACCCTAACCCTAACCCTAACCCTAACCCTAACCCTAACCCTAACCCTAACCCTAACCCTAACCCTAACCCTAACCCTAACCCTAACCCTAACCCTAACCCTAACCCTAACCCTAACCCTAACCCTAACCCTAACCCTAACCCTAACCCTAACCTAACCCTAACCCTAACCCTAACCCTAACCCTAACCCTAACCCTAACCCTAACCCTAACCCTAACCCTAACCCTAACCCTAACCCTAACCCTAACCCTAACCCTAACCCTAACCCTAACCCTAACCCTAACCCTAACCCTAACCCTAACCCTAACCCTAACCCTAACCCTAACCCTAACCCTAACCCTAACCCTAACCCTAACCCTAACCCTAACCCTAACCCTAACCCTAACCCTAACCCTAACCCTAACCCTAACCCTAACCCTAACCCTAACCCTAACCCTAACCCTAACCCTAACCCTAACCCTAACCCTAACCCTAACCCTAACCCTAACCCTAACCCTAACCCTAACCCTAACCCTAACCCTAACCCTAACCCTAACCCTAACCCTAACCCTAACCCTAACCCTAACCCTAACCCTAACCCTAACCCTAACCCTAACCCTAACCCTAACCCTAACCCTAACCCTAACCCTAACCCTAACCCTAACCCTAACCCTAACCCTAACCCTAACCCTAACCCTAACCCTAACCCTAACCCTAACCCTAACCCTAACCCTAACCCTAACCCTAACCCTAACCCTAACCCTAACCCTAACCCTAACCCTAACCCTAACCCTAACCCTAACCCTAACCCTAACCCTAACCCTAACCCTAACCCTAACCCTAACCCTAACCCTAACCCTAACCCTAACCCTAACCCTAACCCTAACCCTAACCCTAACCTAACCTAACCTAACCTAACCCTAACCCTAACCCTAACCCTAACCCTAACCCTAACCTAACCCTAACCCTAACCCTAACCCTAACCCTAACCCTAACCCTAACCCTAACCCTAACCCTAACCCTAACCCTAACCCTAACCCTAACCCTAACCCTAACCCTAACCCTAACCCTAACCCTAACCCTAACCCTAACCCTAACCCTAACCCTAACCCTAACCTAACCCTAACCCTAACCCTAACCCTAACCCTAACCCTAACCCTAACCCTAACCCTAACCTAACCCTAACCCTAACCCTAACCCTAACCTAACCCTAACCCTAACCCTAACCCTAACCTAACCCTAACCCTAACCCTAACCTAACCTAACCCTAACCCTAACCCTAACCCTAACCCTAACCCTAACCCTAACCCTAACCCTAACCTAACCCTAACCCTAACCCTAACCCTAACCCTAACCCTAACCCTAACCCTAACCCTAACCCTAACCCTAACCCTAACCCTAACCCTAACCCTAACCCTAACCCTAACCCTAACCCTAACCCTAACCCTAACCCTAACCCTAACCCTAACCCTAACCCTAACCCTAACCCTAACCCTAACCCTAACCCTAACCCTAACCCTAACCCTAACCCTAACCCTAACCCTAACCCTAACCCTAACCCTAACCCTAACCCTAACCCTAACCCTAACCCTAACCTAACCCTAACCCTAACCCTAACCCTAACCCTAACCCTAACCCTAACCCTAACCCTAACCCTAACCCTAACCCTAACCCTAACCCTAACCCTAACCCTAACCCTAACCCTAACCCTAACCCTAACCCTAACCCTAACCCTAACCCTAACCCTAACCCTAACCCTAACCCTAACCCTAACCCTAACCCTAACCCTAACCCTAACCCTAACCCTAACCCTAACCCTAACCCTAACCCTAACCCTAACCCTAACCCTAACCCTAACCCTAACCCTAACCCTAACCCTAACCTAACCCTAACCCTAACCCTAACCCTAACCCTAACCCTAACCCTAACCCTAACCCTAACCCTAACCCTAACCCTAACCCTAACCCTAACCCTAACCCTAACCCTAACCCTAACCCTAACCCTAACCCTAACCCTAACCCTAACCCTAACCCTAACCCTAACCCTAACCCTAACCCTAACCCTAACCCTAACCCTAACCCTAACCCTAACCCTAACCCTAACCCTAACCCTAACCCTAACCCTAACCCTAACCCTAACCCTAACCCTAACCCTAACCCTAACCCTAACCCTAACCCTAACCCTAACCCTAACCCTAACCCTAACCCTAACCCTAACCTAACCCTAACCCTAACCCTAACCCTAACCCTAACCCTAACCCTAACCCTAACCCTAACCCTAACCCTAACCCTAACCCTAACCCTAACCCTAACCCTAACCCTAACCCTAACCCTAACCCTAACCCTAACCCTAACCCTAACCCTAACCCTAACCCTAACCCTAACCCTAACCCTAACCCTAACCCTAACCCTAACCCTAACCCTAACCCTAACCCTAACTCTAACCCTAACCTAACCCTAACCTAACCCTAACCCTAACCCTAACCCTAACCCTAACCCTAACCTAACCCTAACCCTAACCCTAACCCTAACCTAACCCTAACCCTAACCCTAACCCTAACCCTAACCTAACCTAACCCTAACCCTAACCCTAACCCTAACCCTAACCCTAACCCTAACCCTAACCCTAACCCTAACCCTAACCCTAACCCTAACCCTAACCTAACCCTAACCCTAACCCTAACCTAACCTAACCCTAACCCTAACCCTAACCCTAACCCTAACCTAACCCTAACCCTAACCTAACCCTAACCTAACCCTAACCCTAACCCTAACTAACCCTAACCCTAACCCTAACCCTAACCCTAACCCTAACCCTAACCCTAACCCTAACCCTAACCCTAACCCTAACCCTAACCCTAACCCTAACCCTAACCCTAACCCTAACCCTAACCCTAACCCTAACCCTAACCCTAACCCTAACCCTAACCCTAACCTAACCCTAACCCTAACCCTAACCTAACCCTAACCCTAACCCTAACCCTAACCCTAACCCTACCTAACCTAACCTAACCCTAACCTAACCCTAACCTAACCTAACCTAACCCTAACCTAACCCTAACCCTAACCCTAACCTAACCCTAACCCTAACCCTAACCCTAACCTAACCCTAACCCTAACCCTAACCCTAACCCTAACCTAACCTAACCCTAACTAACCCTAACCCTAACCCTAACCCTAACCCTAACCCTAACCCTAACCTAACCCTAACCCTAACCCTAACCCTAACCCTAACCCTAACCCTAACCCTAACCCTAACCCTAACCCTAACCCTAACCCTAACCCTAACCCTAACCCTAACCCTAACCCTAACCCTAACCCTAACCCTAACCTAACCCTAACCCTAACCCTAACCCTAACCCTAACCCTAACCCTAACCCTAACCCTAACCCTAACCCTAACCCCTGGACATCTGACCCCTCTCTACACCTAACCCTACCCATCTCACCCCTGGACATCTGACCCCTCTCTACACCTAACCCTACCCATCTCACCCCTGGACATCTGACCCCTCTCTACACATAACCCTACACATCTCACCCTTGGACATCTGACCCCTCTCTACACCTAACCCTACCCATCACAACCACCTGGGCATCACCCCTGGACATCTAACCCCTCTCTATACCTAAACCTACCCATTGTAGCCTTACTCTTATATTTTCATCTTTTTACTGTCTATGGCAGACAGGCTGACCTCTTGACCTTCCAGTGTTCAGGGGGGATTTTAAGACCTAAAAACTAAACACAGGTCATATTAAAACTTGGGGCTAGATACCTATGACCTTAACAGAAATTAACAAAAAGATGACGGCCTACCAGACCCTTTGGGGTCTCCTCCAGGGGCCATGCCGTCCTTGAACCTACCTACACACTTGTTAGGAGGTCTTAATACTTTTAAACACTAGGTGTCACTGGTCTACCAGAATATGGGTCTCTCCAAGTATTCACATATGGTTGTACACAGATGGAGAGAAAAAAATAAATAAATAAATAAATATATAGATAGATAGATAAATAAATAAATAAACAAACAAATAAATAAATAAATGAACACATACGTAACTACATAAATAAAATCATCTCCAAAAAAAGCAATTATAGAGCAAAGGAGAGTTTGGGGCGGGATCCTTCCTGATCCCACACTGTTTCAAAGCGGTCAGTGGAACGGATGGACAGTGCACAACCGTCTTCAGGTCCTCCGGGACCTGTTGATTGGACTTACATAAATCCTAACCCTAACCCTAACCTAACCCTACCAAACCTAACCCTAGCACAGCGAAACTCAACCCTTGAAATAGCCCTGAAAACTGCAAAACTCAACCCTAATATGAGGGGCTCAACACCATAACTCGTCACCTGGTGGCGCTGGAGTCCCACCCAAGTCAAACACAAGTCCCACCCATTCAAGTCATAAGTCCCACCCACCCAAGTCCCACCCAAGTCAAACACAAGTCCCACCCACCCAAGTCCAACCCAAGTCAAACACAAGTCCCACCCACCCAAGTCCCACCCAACTCAAACAAGTCCCACCCACCCAAGTCCCACCCAAGTCAAACACAAGTCCCACCCACCCAAGACCCACCCAACTCAAACACAAGTCCCACCCACCCAAGTCCCACCCAAGTCAAACACAAGTCCCACCCACCCAAGACCCACCCAACTCAAACACAAGTCCCACCCACCCAAGTCCCACCCAAGTCAAACACAAGTCCCACCCACCCAAGTCCCACCCAATATCAAACCCAAGTCAAACACAAGTCCCACCCACCCAAGTCCAACCCAAGTCAAACACAAGTCCCACCCACCCAAGTCCCACCCAAGTCCCACCCAACTCAAACACAAGTCCCACCCACCCAAGTCCCACCCAAGTCAAACACAAGTCCCACCCACCCAAGTCCAACCCAAGTCAAGCACAAGTCCCACCCACCCAAGTCCAACCCAAGTCAAACACAAGTCCCTCCCACCAAAGTACCACCCACCCAACTCAAACACAAGTCAAACCCAAGTCCTATATATGGCGGGGGGCTCAACACCCTAACTCAACAAGGGGAGGAGCTAGAAACATGGGACCACGCCCAATCGACTGGGCGTGGCCTAATTAGTATAAATACGAAGTCTCCGCCCCCTAGGACCAAAGGGGGCGGAGATATGGGGGGGGCTCAACTGGGGGGGGGGCTCAAGTTCGCAAATAACCCTATTACCTAACCCTAACCCTAACCCTAACCTAACCCTAACCCTAACCCTAACCCTAACCCTAACCCTAACCTAACCTAACCTAACCCTAACCCTAACCCTAACCCTAACCCTAACCTAACCTAACCCTAACCCTAACCCTAACCCTAACCCTAACCCTAACCCTAACCCCTGGACATCTGACCCCTCTCTACACCTAACCCTACCCATCTCACCCCTGGACATCTGACCCCTCTCTACACCTAACCCTACCCATCTCACCCCTGGACATCTGACCCCTCTCTACACATAACCCTACACATCTCACCCTTGGACATCTGACCCCTCTCTACACCTAACCCTACCCATCACAACCACCTGGGCATCACCCCTGGACATCTAACCCCTCTCTATACCTAAACCTACCCATTGTAGCCTTACTCTTATATTTTCATCTTTTTACTGTCTATGGCAGACAGGCTGACCTCTTGACCTTCCAGTGTTCAGGGGGGATTTTAAGACCTAAAAACTAAACACAGGTCATATTAAAACTTGGGGCTAGATACCTATGACCTTAACAGAAATTAACAAAAAGATGACGGCCTACCAGACCCTTTGGGGTCTCCTCCAGGGGCCATGCCGTCCTTGAACCTACCTACACACTTGTTAGGAGGTCTTAATACTTTTAAACACTAGGTGTCACTGGTCTACCAGAATATGGGTCTCTCCAAGTATTCACATATGGTTGTACACAGATGGAGAGAAAAAAATAAATAAATAAATAAATATATAGATAGATAGATAAATAAATAAATAAACAAACAAATAAATAAATAAATGAACACATACGTAACTACATAAATAAAATCATCTCCAAAAAAAGCAATTATAGAGCAAAGGAGAGTTTGGGGCGGGATCCTTCCTGATCCCACACTGTTTCAAAGCGGTCAGTGGAACGGATGGACAGTGCACAACCGTCTTCAGGTCCTCCGGGACCTGTTGATTGGACTTACATAAATCCTAACCCTAACCCTAACCTAACCCTACCAAACCTAACCCTAGCACAGCGAAACTCAACCCTTGAAATAGCCCTGAAAACTGCAAAACTCAACCCTAATATGAGGGGCTCAACACCATAACTCGTCACCTGGTGGCGCTGGAGTCCCACCCAAGTCAAACACAAGTCCCACCCATTCAAGTCATAAGTCCCACCCACCCAAGTCCCACCCAAGTCAAACACAAGTCCCACCCACCCAAGTCCAACCCAAGTCAAACACAAGTCCCACCCACCCAAGTCCCACCCAACTCAAACAAGTCCCACCCACCCAAGTCCCACCCAAGTCAAACACAAGTCCCACCCACCCAAGACCCACCCAACTCAAACACAAGTCCCACCCACCCAAGTCCCACCCAAGTCAAACACAAGTCCCACCCACCCAAGACCCACCCAACTCAAACACAAGTCCCACCCACCCAAGTCCCACCCAAGTCAAACACAAGTCCCACCCACCCAAGTCCCACCCAATATCAAACCCAAGTCAAACACAAGTCCCACCCACCCAAGTCCAACCCAAGTCAAACACAAGTCCCACCCACCCAAGTCCCACCCAAGTCCCACCCAACTCAAACACAAGTCCCACCCACCCAAGTCCCACCCAAGTCAAACACAAGTCCCACCCACCCAAGTCCAACCCAAGTCAAGCACAAGTCCCACCCACCCAAGTCCAACCCAAGTCAAACACAAGTCCCTCCCACCAAAGTACCACCCACCCAACTCAAACACAAGTCAAACCCAAGTCCTATATATGGCGGGGGGCTCAACACCCTAACTCAACAAGGGGAGGAGCTAGAAACATGGGACCACGCCCAATCGACTGGGCGTGGCCTAATTAGTATAAATACGAAGTCTCCGCCCCCTAGGACCAAAGGGGGCGGAGATATGGGGGGGGCTCAACTGGGGGGGGGGCTCAAGTTCGCAAATAACCCTATTACCTAACCCTAACCCTAACCCTAACCCTAACCCTAACCCTAACCCTAACCTAACCCTAACCTAACCTAACCTAACCCTAACCCTAACCCTAACCCTAACCCTAACCCTAACCCTAACCCCTGGACATCTGACCCCTCTCTACACCTAACCCTACCCATCTCACCCCTGGACATCTGACCCCTCTCTACACCTAACCCTACCCATCTCACCCCTGGACATCTGACCCCTCTCTACACATAACCCTACACATCTCACCCTTGGACATCTGACCCCTCTCTACACCTAACCCTACCCATCACAACCACCTGGGCATCACCCCTGGACATCTAACCCCTCTCTATACCTAAACCTACCCATTGTAGCCTTACTCTTATATTTTCATCTTTTTACTGTCTATGGCAGACAGGCTGACCTCTTGACCTTCCAGTGTTCAGGGGGGATTTTAAGACCTAAAAACTAAACACAGGTCATATTAAAACTTGGGGCTAGATACCTATGACCTTAACAGAAATTAACAAAAAGATGACGGCCTACCAGACCCTTTGGGGTCTCCTCCAGGGGCCATGCCGTCCTTGAACCTACCTACACACTTGTTAGGAGGTCTTAATACTTTTAAACACTAGGTGTCACTGGTCTACCAGAATATGGGTCTCTCCAAGTATTCACATATGGTTGTACACAGATGGAGAGAAAAAAATAAATAAATAAATAAATATATAGATAGATAGATAAATAAATAAATAAACAAACAAATAAATAAATAAATGAACACATACGTAACTACATAAATAAAATCATCTCCAAAAAAAGCAATTATAGAGCAAAGGAGAGTTTGGGGCGGGATCCTTCCTGATCCCACACTGTTTCAAAGCGGTCAGTGGAACGGATGGACAGTGCACAACCGTCTTCAGGTCCTCCGGGACCTGTTGATTGGACTTACATAAATCCTAACCCTAACCCTAACCTAACCCTACCAAACCTAACCCTAGCACAGCGAAACTCAACCCTTGAAATAGCCCTGAAAACTGCAAAACTCAACCCTAATATGAGGGGCTCAACACCATAACTCGTCACCTGGTGGCGCTGGAGTCCCACCCAAGTCAAACACAAGTCCCACCCATTCAAGTCATAAGTCCCACCCACCCAAGTCCCACCCAAGTCAAACACAAGTCCCACCCACCCAAGTCCAACCCAAGTCAAACACAAGTCCCACCCACCCAAGTCCCACCCAACTCAAACAAGTCCCACCCACCCAAGTCCCACCCAAGTCAAACACAAGTCCCACCCACCC
The DNA here is from genome assembly GCA_039654105.1 of Coreius guichenoti. Lineage (NCBI taxonomy): Eukaryota > Metazoa > Chordata > Actinopteri > Cypriniformes > Gobionidae > Coreius > Coreius guichenoti. The sequence goes on from CM077168.1 coordinate 13,151, forward strand.
AAGACCCACCCAACTCAAACACAAGTCCCACCCACCCAAGTCCCACCCAAGTCAAACACAAGTCCCACCCACCCAAGACCCACCCAACTCAAACACAAGTCCCACCCACCCAAGTCCCACCCAAGTCAAACACAAGTCCCACCCACCCAAGTCCCACCCAATATCAAACCCAAGTCAAACACAAGTCCCACCCACCCAAGTCCAACCCAAGTCAAACACAAGTCCCACCCACCCAAGTCCCACCCAAGTCCCACCCAACTCAAACACAAGTCCCACCCACCCAAGTCCCACCCAAGTCAAACACAAGTCCCACCCACCCAAGTCCAACCCAAGTCAAGCACAAGTCCCACCCACCCAAGTCCAACCCAAGTCAAACACAAGTCCCTCCCACCAAAGTACCACCCACCCAACTCAAACACAAGTCAAACCCAAGTCCTATATATGGCGGGGGGCTCAACACCCTAACTCAACAAGGGGAGGAGCTAGAAACATGGGACCACGCCCAATCGACTGGGCGTGGCCTAATTAGTATAAATACGAAGTCTCCGCCCCCTAGGACCAAAGGGGGCGGAGATATGGGGGGGGCTCAACTGGGGGGGGGGCTCAAGTTCGCAAATAACCCTATTACCTAACCCTAACCCTAACCCTAACCTAACCCTAACCCTAACCCTAACCCTAACCCTAACCCTAACCTAACCTAACCTAACCCTAACCCTAACCCTAACCCTAACCCTAACCTAACCTAACCCTAACCCTAACCCTAACCCTAACCCTAACCCTAACCCTAACCCCTGGACATCTGACCCCTCTCTACACCTAACCCTACCCATCTCACCCCTGGACATCTGACCCCTCTCTACACCTAACCCTACCCATCTCACCCCTGGACATCTGACCCCTCTCTACACATAACCCTACACATCTCACCCTTGGACATCTGACCCCTCTCTACACCTAACCCTACCCATCACAACCACCTGGGCATCACCCCTGGACATCTAACCCCTCTCTATACCTAAACCTACCCATTGTAGCCTTACTCTTATATTTTCATCTTTTTACTGTCTATGGCAGACAGGCTGACCTCTTGACCTTCCAGTGTTCAGGGGGGATTTTAAGACCTAAAAACTAAACACAGGTCATATTAAAACTTGGGGCTAGATACCTATGACCTTAACAGAAATTAACAAAAAGATGACGGCCTACCAGACCCTTTGGGGTCTCCTCCAGGGGCCATGCCGTCCTTGAACCTACCTACACACTTGTTAGGAGGTCTTAATACTTTTAAACACTAGGTGTCACTGGTCTACCAGAATATGGGTCTCTCCAAGTATTCACATATGGTTGTACACAGATGGAGAGAAAAAAATAAATAAATAAATAAATATATAGATAGATAGATAAATAAATAAATAAACAAACAAATAAATAAATAAATGAACACATACGTAACTACATAAATAAAATCATCTCCAAAAAAAGCAATTATAGAGCAAAGGAGAGTTTGGGGCGGGATCCTTCCTGATCCCACACTGTTTCAAAGCGGTCAGTGGAACGGATGGACAGTGCACAACCGTCTTCAGGTCCTCCGGGACCTGTTGATTGGACTTACATAAATCCTAACCCTAACCCTAACCTAACCCTACCAAACCTAACCCTAGCACAGCGAAACTCAACCCTTGAAATAGCCCTGAAAACTGCAAAACTCAACCCTAATATGAGGGGCTCAACACCATAACTCGTCACCTGGTGGCGCTGGAGTCCCACCCAAGTCAAACACAAGTCCCACCCATTCAAGTCATAAGTCCCACCCACCCAAGTCCCACCCAAGTCAAACACAAGTCCCACCCACCCAAGTCCAACCCAAGTCAAACACAAGTCCCACCCACCCAAGTCCCACCCAACTCAAACAAGTCCCACCCACCCAAGTCCCACCCAAGTCAAACACAAGTCCCACCCACCCAAGACCCACCCAACTCAAACACAAGTCCCACCCACCCAAGTCCCACCCAAGTCAAACACAAGTCCCACCCACCCAAGACCCACCCAACTCAAACACAAGTCCCACCCACCCAAGTCCCACCCAAGTCAAACACAAGTCCCACCCACCCAAGTCCCACCCAATATCAAACCCAAGTCAAACACAAGTCCCACCCACCCAAGTCCAACCCAAGTCAAACACAAGTCCCACCCACCCAAGTCCCACCCAAGTCCCACCCAACTCAAACACAAGTCCCACCCACCCAAGTCCCACCCAAGTCAAACACAAGTCCCACCCACCCAAGTCCAACCCAAGTCAAGCACAAGTCCCACCCACCCAAGTCCAACCCAAGTCAAACACAAGTCCCTCCCACCAAAGTACCACCCACCCAACTCAAACACAAGTCAAACCCAAGTCCTATATATGGCGGGGGGCTCAACACCCTAACTCAACAAGGGGAGGAGCTAGAAACATGGGACCACGCCCAATCGACTGGGCGTGGCCTAATTAGTATAAATACGAAGTCTCCGCCCCCTAGGACCAAAGGGGGCGGAGATATGGGGGGGGCTCAACTGGGGGGGGGGCTCAAGTTCGCAAATAACCCTATTACCTAACCCTAACCCTAACCCTAACCTAACCCTAACCCTAACCCTAACCCTAACCCACCCTAACCCTAACCCTAACCCTAACCTAACCCTAACCCTAACCCTAACCATCTCACCCCTGGACATCTGACCCCTCTCTACACCTAACCCTACCCATCACAACCACCTGGGCATCACCCCTGGGCATCTAACCCCTCTCTATACCTAAAACCTACCCATTGTAGCCTTACTCTTATATTTTCATCTTTTTACTGTCTATGGCAGACAGGCTGACCTCTTGACCTTCCAGTGTTCAGGGGGGATTTTAAGACCTAAAAACTAAACACAGGTCATATTAAAACTTGGGGCTAGATACCTATGACCTTAACAGAAATTAATAAAAATATGACGGCCTACCAGACCCTTTGGGGTCTCCTCCAGGGGCCGCGCCGTCCTTGAACCTACCTACACACTTATTAGGAGGTCTTAATACTTTTAAACACTAGATGTCACTGGTCTACCAGAATATGGGTCTCTCCAAGTATTCACATATGGTTGTACACAAATGGAGAGAAAAAAATAAATAAATATATAGATAGATAGATAAATAAATAAATAAATAAACAAACAAACAAATAAATAAATGAACACATACGTAACTACATAAATAAAATCATCTCCAAAAAAAGCAATTATAGAGCAAAGGAGAGTTTGGGGCGGGATCCTTCCTGATCCCACACTGTTTCAAAGCGGTCAGTGGAACGGATGGACAGTGCACAACCGTCTTCAGGTCCTCCGGGACCTGTTGATTGGACTTACATAAATCCTAGCTCTCACGCTAATTTGCCCTGTTTAGTAAATCTGGCCCGTAGTGTGTTAAACATTATTATAAACATGTTTATTATCAACATGTTATTTACGATTACAGTCTTTATGTCCTGTCTGTAGTACCCTCTGGGATATTTCCCGGAAAATCTGTATGATGAAGAGGTCCCCTGCAAGCTCATTGAAGATTTCCAAAAGGATCTGAGGGAGTTGTCAGATCTCATCGAGGAGCGGAACAAGAAGTTGGAGCTTCCCTACACCTATCTGAGCCCCAAACATGTGGATAACAGTGTGGCCATTTGAAAGAATACAGTAGTCCTTCTTAATATGTTTGTCTTTCCATTAATAGCTTTGTCAATAAAAAATAGTGAGATGGATATTGGCTTTCAGGGAAAATAAGATAAATAATGTGAAAGGCACGGCTAAATATCTGTGTAGATTACATTTTATTATTCAATATTACTCTTTATTAGTATTCATAATCAGTTAATATTGTGTATTTGTATTATTTTTATTAGCGTTCATAATCATTTATAATCGTTGTATGCTTGAATACATGTGTGTTAGAGAGGCATGGAGAGCTAGACTGTAGACTGCATGCACATGCGTGTGTAAGGATCACATGTCAGAGACAGGGAGAGGAGTTAGGAGAGTTATATGAACATGGAAATTGTCAAGTTGGCTCTAAATGGCCAGTGAGTAAATTTTAAATTCCTCTGATAAATTCCTGGAAACAAGATCTCTTCTAAATGATTTGAATATAACAACAAAAGTGCCAGTTAAAACTGAAATGTTCATGGACAATCTTTTAGTTGAACGACTCAAGAAGGAACACACCTCCGGAAGCAGAGAAGAAAGAGAAAAGGAGGACGAAAGCAACATGCTCCAGTGGAGGGCAGATGCTAAGAGTCATCAGACAAATGGAGAAATTGAATAAGAAATGAATGAATGACGTTAGGAGTTTTATGTTGGAAAGTCAATTTGAATGCGCCAATTGTGAAATGTTAAATTTTGCAAGAGAAGTTTGAATTTCTTGAAATATAGTGTAATTCAAACTTGCCTTGCAACAAAGTTTGCATTTTAGATGTGAGTGTGGTTTTCTTGTTTAGAAGTGTTAATGAGCTAAACATGTTTTCTTTAACAAGTTTGACTATTTGCTGATTTCTAGCCATGAAATCTTTAAAAGGGGAAGTTCAAACTGACTGTCAGCTGTAATAAAGGTTGTGAGGTTTTGACAGGGGCCTTAAGCCTTCAAGTGTCCGCTGCAAAGAAAGACAAAAGAAATGTATGTGTGCTTGTTGCAAAAGTTGTGGTAGCCTTGGACAAATATTATGATTGTGCCAGTCCAAGGCGAGTAGCTTACCTTATAAGGAATTACTATATGATGATGACCGTCATAGCCTCTTAAGGCCACGCCCCAGGATACGTCCAAGTATAAAAGCTTTGTTCATTGTTTTTCGGGGCCGCACTTCGGGTGAAGACTTACACGTTATGTTATTTTTACCTTTTTGAATTATTGTCTTTGTATTATTCTGAAACTTCTTTAAGTAAAAACGGAAACCATTCTGTGGTTATTCGTATAAACTTTTCAGTCTCAGAGTGATTTTTTTTATCTTTATTGGTTGTAGTGTAGATATTTATACTAACAACCTGCCCAGTGCACTCAAACTCAGATTGAGCTGGTTTAAGGACACCGCCCAGGGCCCTGAACAATTTATGATTGTTATAGGTTATGGGGATGTTTAGGATGTTTTAGGATGTTACAGCGGTATAAAAAATACAACAAAATGTGTGTGTGCAGTGTAAGTTTCAGTGCATGTGTTGACAACAATTCGCAATACATTCCGTTTTAATGGAAACTATATGTTCTTCTGGGTGCATATACACAATCCCTTTGTCCAGAAAATCAGAGAAGGACCAGAGAAGCTTGCATGAAGACCTTGTTCGGTTCACTGTCTCTCTCTCCTATGTCTGACAAAAATATTAAATAAAAAGAAATCTCTTGGCAAAATAACTGGTGTCTGGTCCCGTGAATTAAACAACAACGGGGAAAGAGTTTAATTTCAAGTCTACAGTGTGATGCATATTTTTTTAAACTTATGGGTGTTACGACCTCTCATGAAAATATCGGCTCAAAGAGAAGAGACGTTACGTAACATAAACAAGAACGCGTAGGCGGCGAAATCAATCAAATCAATTTATTCACTCACTGATAACAGACATTACAGTAAGAACGAACATATATCAACCAAGTAAAGAATTTGACGAAACGGACAACATCTAACAAAAGTTGAACAAACAATGAAAATGAAATAAAGATATAAAGACACTTGTTTGCTGGCTAGCCCACAAGATCTGCGGTCCCTCTTCTTTCTCCTCCTCGTTGGCGTCTTTATCAGTCAGCTCCGTCAATCAATCTCAAATCACGAACAGGCGCATCCACCTAAGAGTTAGCACACACGCGCTCCAACAGAGTAGAGAGACGCCAAGAAAAACAAGGGAGGGGCCAAACAAAGAAGACACGGACACAGACCAACCCACCGACCGTAACAATGGGTTCTGGGATATAAGTTCTTACAACTGTGGTGCCATATAATGACATAAATCAGTACAATCCTGCAATATTAAACATTGCATAAAAATGTATACTTTTTCAAAATCAAACACAACTATTTACATGGTTAACTGTAAACTCTGTCACATATTACACACTAGTATGATAAAACTAAAATCTTTGTTGCTTGAGCCTTTGTGTTACAGTGCAAAATACAGTATGATGCAATTAATTTTTGTTGTTTGTTTATTCTAAAAACAACGGCTTACTCAGTCTAGAAACCAGCAAACAAGAGGGGGTCCACTCCAGACAGGGTACAATTCCAGGTGCATCTATAGCATATGAATTGTCTAGACATTTACATGCCTTTTTATTTAAAACATAACATTTCTCAACATTGCGTCAATAGATTTAGCTTATTCTTTGGGTATATGTTTTTTTTTTTTCAGGTGTGGATGTGTATAAAAGTGCAATTGTGTATTTATTATGGTGTAAAATCGAAATAGGGCTTAAAGACTAAAGTATACATCTGCGGACACAGTTTTGGCGCAATACGGACGTGCCTATTGGTGTCTTCAAAGTAACGTTATACTCATATACTCATCTCTCCGTGCACGAGCACAACCACTTCATCACAGTGTTTGAAATAATATCTCTACGTCATGTGACTCTACAGCAAAGACTGTTATTTTTGTATAGGTCTATAGTTTTCTAATAGTTTTCTATGCTCCTTCATAAATGTTTACTCCTCTATGTAAATAGTGATACCTACCTTAAAATACTGAAGCATGGAATAAATCAGCAAACCTCCGATCTCCAGTAGCAGGAGCTACTGATAGGGGGACCGGGGATGGTTGTAACACTTTTTGCTTCAGCACCTGTAACTCCCTGATTTTTTTAGCTAAATTTATCACGTTTTTATACAAAGTACCCAAATTTGTGTACTACAATTGGCACCAATTAAAACTGCTGCAAGAATATCACCACTATATTGCCAAAAGTATTGGGACGCCCCTCCAAATCACTGAATTCAGGTGTTCAATCACTTCATGGCCACAGGTGTATAAATCAAGCACTAGGCATGCAGACGCTTCTACAAACATTTGTGAAAGAATGGGTCACTCTCAGGAGCTCAGTGAACTCAAGCGTGGTACCGTGATAGGTTGCCACCTGTGCAATAAGTCCATTCCTGACATTTCCTCACTACTAAATATTCCACGCTCAACTGTTAGTGGGATTATAACAAAGTGGAAGCAATTGGGAACAACAGCAACTCAGGCCACGTAAAATCACAGAGCGGGGTCAGCGCATGCTGAGGTGCACAGAATTATGGTGTGGGGTTGTTTTTCAGGGGTTGGGCTTGGCCCCTTAGTTCCAGTGAAAGGAACTCTTAATGCTTCAGCATACCAAGACATTTTGGACAATTTCATGCTCCCAACTTTGTGGGAACAGTTTGGGGACGGCCCCTTCCTGTTCCAACATGACTGCGCACCAGTGCACAAAGCAATGTCCATAAAGACATGGATGAGCAAGTTTGGTGTGGAGGAACTTGACTGACCTGCACAGAGTCCTGACCTCAACCCGATAGAACACCTTTGCATGCAAGTAGAAATACATGCCAACAAGGCTGTGGTAAATTAAGTTATATGTATTCCCCCGTGGACCACCTCGGTCTTCACTCCATGTTGTAACTTGTTGGAAACGTTGTCAAAAGTACAGTGAACAAAATAATGTTCAATGGAGGCAAACAAAAGAATCTGATTTCATACTTACAGCGCTCCAGTTCCTCTACTCTGTTCGCAGCTTCTCTTAAAAGCTTGTCCACAGAGCGCCTAGCCTGTCACCCACCTGCATCCGCCATATTACAACTACGTCTGACTAATACCTGACTAGGCATGTATAGTAGATCTACAGAGTCTGATGTCGATCAAATAATAGGTGAGAAGTTGATCCCTCGAGAGACAGCCCTCCTCATTTGCATAATGAGACAGAAATGTAAAAAGGAGGGATGGAAATAAATACACTTGGGGGAAATAAATAGGGTAAAAAAATGTCAAGGAAAAATAATGCAGACAAAAATATTAAAACAAACACATAAATAAAAGAACAAATTCATAAATAAAATTGTAAAATTATAGAGGAAAATAAATGAATAAATAAAGAAGCCAATTAAAAGAGGCATATACATTTATTTTGCATGGTATATAATTCTTTGATGCATTTAATAGCATGTTTATTTATTGAGCAGTTTTTTAATGTGTGCATTTATTTTTAATTTTGGCAGGTTTGGGCCTCCATAGACTCAATAGCAATAGTATGTTTAAACGTGGCGCCTTAACACACACACACCAAACTCCCACTGCAACTTTTACAATAATTACATTACGACGATTACATTACTTTAAATGAGTCCACCCCCCAAGATTATTGTTATAAACACGAGCCGCGTCTGAAAGGTAAAGGGGGAGGTGTTGCTGTAATTTATAATAATATCTTCGGTATTACTCACAAGTCTAGTTTCAAATATAATTCCTTTGAAGTTTTGGTGCTTTATGTAACGTTATGTAGTGAAATCGATAAATCCCGTTTGACATTTGTGCTGGCTACTGTATATAGGCCACCAGGGCACCATACAGACTTTACCAGAGAATTTGCTGATTTTCTATCAGAGTTAGTACTGGCTGCAGATAAAGTCCTAATTGTTGGTGATTTTAATATCCATGTAGACAATGAAAAAGACGCACTGGGATTGGCATTTAGAGACATTCTAAACTCTATTGGAGTAAGGCAACACGTGTCAGGACCCACTCATCGCCGTAATCATACGTTAGACCTAATACTGTCACATGGAATAAATGTTGATACCGTTGAAATTCTGCAGCAGAGCGATGACATCTCAGATCATTACCTAGTATCATGTACACTTAATTTAGCAAAGGCTGCAAAGCCGTCCCCTCGCTTTAAATATGGCAGGACTATCACTGCTGCGACTAAAGATTTCTTTGTAAATAATCTTCCTCATCAGTTTCATCTCCTCAGCATCCCAGATAGCCTAGAGGAACTGGATGTTGCAACAGAAACTATTGACTCTCTCTTTTCCAGCACTTTAGACACAGTTGCTCCCCGGCGCTTAAAGAAGATTAAAGAAAATAGTCCAACGCCGTGGTACAACGAGCACACCCGGGCCCTTAAAACAGCAGCCAGAAAAATGGAGCGCAGCTGGAAGAAAACAAAACTAGAAGTTTTTCGCATTTCGTGGAAAGAGAGCATGATTGCATACAGAAAGGCCCTAAAAACTGCTAGATCTGCTTATTTCTCGACTCTCTTAGAAGAAAACAAACACAACCCTAGGTATTTATTCGATACAGTGGCTAAATTAACCAAAGATAAAGCTTCACCTTCTGATGTTTGTAAACAGCACAGCAGTAATGACTTTATGAACTTCTTTACTTGTAAGATTGATAATATTAGGAAAAAAATTATAACCATGCAGCCGTCTACTACAGTATCACATCAGACAGTGCATTGTAGTGTCACTGAGGAAAAATTACATTCATTCACTGCTATAGGAGAAGAAGAATTGGCTAAACTCGTTAAATCATCAAAATCAACAACATGTATGCTCGACCCCATACCGACTAAACTACTAAAAGAGATGCTTCCAGAGGTCATAGATCCTCTCCTTAATATCATTAATTCATCCTTGACATTAGGATATGTACCGAAAACTTTTAAGTTGGCTATTATTAAACCACTTATTAAAAAAACGCAACTTGATCCTACAAAATTAGTCAATTACAGGCCAATCTCTAATCTACCCTTTCTGTCAAAAATACTAGAAAAGGCAGTGTCCTCACAATTATGCTCCTTTTTAGAAAGAAATGGTATCTGTGAGGATTTCCAGTCAGGATTTAGACCGTATCATAGTACTGAGACTGCTCTCATCAGAGTAACATATGATTTACTCTTATCATCCGATCGTGGTTGTATATCTCTATTAGTGTTACTCGATCTTAGCGCTGCATTCGATACTATCGACCACAATATTCTTTTGAATAGACTCGAAAATTATGTTGGCATTAGTGGAACTTCATTGGCATGGTTTAAATCATACTTATCTGACCGTTATCAGTTTGTAGCAGTAAATGAAGAGATGTCACACCGAACACAAGTTCAGTATGGAGTACCGCAGGGCTCAGTGCTAGGACCATTGCTTTTCACCCTGTACATGCTACCACTGGGAGATATTATTAGGAAGTATGGCGTTAATTTTCATTGTTATGCTGACGATACTCAGCTCTATATTTCTCCACGCCCTGACGAAACTTACCAATTCACAAGATTAACAGAATGCATAGCTGATATAAAAAATTGGATGACTAGTAATTTCCTGCAACTTAATTCAGAAAAAACTGAATTTTTAATCATTGGACAAAAAAACTCCACAAGTAGTAACCTAGAATACTGTCTAACACTCGATGGCTGCTCTGTCAAGTCCTCGTCGTCAGTTAGGAACCTGGGTGTGCTCTTTGATACCAATCTCTCATTTGAAAGCCACGTTTCTAGCATCTGTAAAACTGCATTCTACCATCTTAAAAATATATCTAAATTACGGCACATGCTTTCAATGCAAAATGCTGAACAGTTAGTTCATGCGTTCATGACCTCAAGGCTAGATTATTGTAATGCTCTACTGGGTGGTTGCCCTGCTCGCTTAATAAATAAACTGCAGCTTGTCCAAAACGCAGCAGCTAGAGTTCTTACTAGAACCAGGAAGTATGACCATATTAGCCCGGTTCTGGCAACACTGCATTGGCTCCCTATTAAACATCGTATACATTTTAAAATCTTGCTGATTATTTACAAAGCACTAAATGGTTTAGCGCCCCAGTACTTGAGCGAGCTCTTAACGCATTATACTCCATCACGTCTATTGCGGTCTCAAAATTCTGGCCAGTTGATAATACCTAGAATATCAAAATCAACTGCAGGCGGTCGATCCTTTTCCTATTTAGCACCTAAACTCTGGAACAGTCTTCCTAGCATTGTTCGGGAAGCAGACACACTCTGTCAGTTTAAATCTAGACTAAAAACACATCTCTTTACTATGGCATACACATAAAACATTTTTAATTTCTATTATTCAAATCAGTTAAATGATTGTTTTAGGCTGCATTAACTAGGTCAGTCGGAACAGGGAACACTTCCCATAACACCTGATGTACTCGTTACATCATAAGAAGAATGGCATCTACGCTAATGTTAGTCTCTCTGTTTATCCCGAGGTTTACTGCAGTCGGCCGGATCCGGGCCGTATCCAGACCAGATGATGGACCTTAGCCTGGACATGACGACCATATCCCTGAAGTGTCTGTAGAGACAATAGTGTCAATTAAACTCCCCCCTGTAAATGTCGCATCGACACGACATCCTAATTAAACCCGTGCCTGGCGTGACAACTCCAATCTTTCGAATAATCCTTCGAATATCTATTTATCTAATATGACTTCTGACCTGTAATGTGCCAGAATCATAATCATACACTATTTGTTCGTCGGCCAGAGGAGAACTGGCACCCCGACTGAGCCTGGTTTCTCCCAAGGTTTTTTTCTCCATTCTGGCCCTGAAGGAGTTTTGGTTCCTTGCCACCGTCGCCTTTGGCTTTTGGCTTGCTCAGTTGGGGACACCTAAATTTCAACTATATTACTGATCTGCCCGCATTGACACTATATGATAATTGAAATGAGCTGGATGACATCACCGTTTTCACCAGAGCGACTGTACAGCCGAATCAAATTCCGTTGCATTATTTTCCTGTTACCACTGTGAAGCTGCTTTGAATCAATTGCCATTGTAAAAAGCGCTATATAAATAAAGGTGATTTGATTTGATTTGATAATAATATTTTCATTAGTTTGACATTGAACTAATAATAAAACATTCACTGCATTTATACGTCGGCTAATGTTGTAGAAAGCTAATACATTAGCCTACCATTCTACTAGTGTCATGCTATCCATCACTTTGTGTTTTGGATGCCGTTTACGCTGCCCATTGAGTTCCAGTCACTCTATCTGAAATTATTCACACAAATGTCTTTGACATATGTACACCATTGAGATATAGTGTTTCACTTTCATAACACACTCTCACAGCTGAACGATCTATACACAACACACGAGCAAAATCTATTGGCACAATTTGGAGAAATCTGACCTAGTCTGAGAAGTCCAACTCAGGGGAAAGTATACTTCTGCCGACAGTCTCCGCACGCTGAGGATGGCACACATTTGTCAAGAAATTATGTCCGTACGGCCATGCAAGCAAGCACTGGCTCAGGGTCAAGAGAAAGCAAAATCTATTTCCCTATTTATTCATTTTGCTATTTATTAGCAGATGCTTTTATGCAAAGCGACTTACTACAGTACAGAAGTACATTTTCATTACACCACCAATTCCACCAAATAGGGATAAGCTAGGAGTCATATGATCATTTCAGTGTTTATCCACTTCCTCCCTGATCCTACATGATTCTATAGAGGAAAATTTGATTTTGAGTAAAGAAAACGACATTTTTGACCAATACTATATTTTGTTTAGTGCTTATACTATTGCAGATAAAATCATATGATTTATATTAGATTAGATTATAGTTTTTATAGTTATTTATAATAATTTATACTTTTATATTAGTATAAATTATAGTTGTGATCCTTTTCCCCCTCTAATTTCAAACCACTGTGCTAATACAGCTAACTAAACAATGCCTGACAGGGACGGGGTGGGTTGTAACATATATTTCAAAAGTGTTACAAGCCCGCCTATATATATACATATATACACTATATAGACAAAAGTTTTGGGACGCCTGCCTGTACATGCACATGAACTTTAATGCCATCCCATTCTTAATCCGTAGGGTTTAATATGGAGTTGGCCCACCCTTTGCAGCTATAACAGCTTCAACTCTTCTGGGAAGGCTTTCCACAAGGTTTAGGAGTGTGTTTATGGGAATTTTTGACCATTCTTCTAGAAGCGCTTTTGTGAGGTCAGGCACTGATGTTGGACTCTAATTCATCCCAAAGGTGTTCTATCGGGTTGAGGTCAGGACTCTGTGCAGGCCAGTCAAGTTCCTCCACACCAAACTCGCTCATCCATGTCTTTATGGACCGACGCTTTGTGCACTGGTGCGCAGTCATGTTGGGACAGGAAGGGCCTACTTTCACGCTGTTTCTCTAACTCAGTCTAGCTAACCCAAAAGTGTTGGTCATTCAATGGTGGGTTTAAGGTTCCAACTCTCCGCGTGTAACTTAGTGGCGGTCAGACTGTCTATGGGACCGATCAACCAGACCTGCGGTCCCTGTAAAACAATTAACACACATTTACACAACATGGAGCCGCTAACGTTACTTCAATATCTGTGTTACTGTCACACTCATGGTAATGCTGTAACATAATGAGTTTCTCACAGCTGTGCTCTCAAAAGGGTTGTGCAGTTTTTGCTGAAAGTTTTATTTAGTTCGGCAAGAGAAGTTGCCCTCCAACGTGTCAAACGATGGATTTGCTTCAATGGGACCGTGCAATGACCAAACCTGGGCATTCTCATTGAGTCCGTGCCTTACATTTTCATGTGAAATCATTTTACAGCAAGCTAAAGAAAAAATCTGATAAAAAGCTAAAGAAAAAAGTGATAGCAGGCTGCAGTGTAGAAAGACATTAAAAAATATTTTTATTAGGTTTCTATGTTCAGGTTCACTAATTGCAATGAAAAGTTTATTCATCACTCAATAAACTGTGATCATTTCCAAAAATGTAACTTTATTAAATTAATTCCTATTTATCAAATATGATTGTCTTTTGCTGCAAAAACCTCTATGTCCAAATCTGTGTGTTTTATGACCCTTATGTGCCCAGATTATGTTCTAACCCATGTGTGGTGTTCAGGTCTGTGGGATGTATTATTATTTCAACCTCAGACTCCTTTTCTGTGAAGAAAATATAAAATAACATATAAAATTGTTTGTGTGTGTGTGTGTGTGTGTGTGTGTGTGTGTGTGTGTGTGTGTGTGTGTGTGTGTGTGTTATTTACAGCAGCGGATACTCAGCATCACATGATCACACTGTCTCCTATAGCAGAAGAATCGCGTTTCTTGTAGTAAACTACATTACCCATGATTCCTTGCTGACGGCTCTAAATCGTACAGGAAAACGCATGGATTTACCCACATATCTGCTTCTAATCATCGCATATATGTTCACATTTAGCATATGAACGCATTTAGTGTGATTACCAAACTGACACTGAGACGGAGATTGTGTAGTGTGTGATTGTTCGTGAGGTGTTATTCTCGGGCTGACAGATGGCGTGACACACACACGCGAACACACGGAGACTAACGCGTCTGTTCATCGGGACACGCATCAGGGCTGGGGAATGATGGTGGATAACCGGCACGCCACAGCTCTTGTCATCGCCGGTGTTTTGAGCGTCCTGGCGTCCGTGTATCTGTCGGTGTCGGTCGGCTCGCCGCACTGGTACCGGTACACGAGCCCGCCGGTGCGCGCGGAGCCCAACGCCACGGAGCTGCGCGCGCTGCAAGAGGAGTTTCTGGACGGAGAGTTCGACGAGAAAACCGCGAGCGACGCGCTGTTCCGCATGAACGGGACGCTCGGGCTGTGGTGGAGGTGCGTGCAGACGCCCACGGACGCGCACTGGTACCGAGAGCCCGGTAAACATCATCATCATCGTCATCAGCAGCAGCGAGAGCTTATTCTGATTGTCTGAGTGTTTATTATTTATACTCATTTAAATCCCACTCTTGTGCATTTATGTTGTGTTGTTTTAGACCCAAAGATGGTGATGGAGTGTGTGAGCTTTACTCTCTCTCAGCAGTTCATGCCGAAATACAGAGAGCCGGGAAATCACAACAGCGGAGAAGACCTGATACGGACCTGTGAGAACACACACAAACACACTGAACACACACAAACACACTGAACACACTGAACACACTACACACATTGAACACACCACACACAACACACAGAACACACACTACACACACTGAACACAAACTACACACACTGAACACACACTACACAAACACTGAACACACTGAACACAAACTACACACACTACACACATAGAACACACACACTACACAAACACTGAACACACTAAACACACACCGAACACACTAAACAAACACACACTGAACACACACTGAACACACACTGAACACACACACTGAGCCCTCCCCCCAGACAGCACGCCAAATACACATTTAAATTTACTCCCTCTAAATTATATGTAAGTGTGAACTTGTGAAACACACACTGAACACACACACACACACAAACACAAACACACTCACTCACTCACTCACACAAACACTCTCTTACACACACACACACACACACTCTCACACTCTTTATACAGTCTGTGTGTGTGTGTGTGTGTGTGTGTGTGTGTGTGCAGATCTGTGGCGGTGTCAGTTCTTTCTGCCGCTGGTCTCTCTGGCTCTGGTGGTTCTGGGCGGTTTGCTGGGGTTCTGCGCATGTGTGTGTGGGAGTCTCACGCCAGCGCTCTTCATCGGCCTCATTCACCTGCTCGCAGGTCAGAGTTCATCTGGACAGATGGGGTTTCCTGCATGTCCGTCATCACTGAGCAGGTTCTCTGCTGGTTTTCTGTCTTTCAGGCCTGTGTTCTCTGGCGACCGTGTGCTGTTTCCTGGCTGGAATGGACCTGCTCCACCGCGTGTCTGTGCTGCCCGATCACGTGGACGGCACTCTGGGCTGGTCGCTGTATCTGGCGCTCATCGCGTCTCCTCTGCACATGATGGCCGCCGCGCTGCTGATGTGGGCGGCTCGCAGCCACAGTCAGAACTACGACCGCATGACGGTGTACAGAGTCGCTTAAACACGGATCACAACGGATCAGACCGGATCAGAAACTACAATGAACACTGAA
This sequence comes from Coreius guichenoti, assembly GCA_039654105.1. Taxonomy (NCBI): domain Eukaryota; kingdom Metazoa; phylum Chordata; class Actinopteri; order Cypriniformes; family Gobionidae; genus Coreius; species Coreius guichenoti. Next base: position 29,065 of record CM077168.1, read on the forward strand.
TCTATTGTACATAAATGTCTTCAGTGTGTTGAAGAGCGACAACTGTTAGTCAGAAACACAATCATGTTTTGAGAATGACAGATGCACTTTCAAGAGATAATGAGCCCTTACGTGTGTGAGAGTGAGTGTGTGTGAGAGTGAGTGAGTGTGTGTGAGAGTGAGTGAGTGTGTGTGAGTGAGAGTGAGTGAGTGTGTGTGTGTGTGTGTGTGTGTGTGTGTGTGTGTGTGTGTGTGTGTGTGAGTGAGTGAGAGTGTTACAGTTTGAGCACTGATAAACTTTCTCTCAGCGCTTGACTTCAGGACTTTCCTCAAACAGCTTCTTGTGATTCAGCTTTAGTGAAGTAGGACTTCTGATGTGTGCTGCGTTTAACGTATTAATCCTGATTATTACTGTTTTTATTTATCTATTTATTTCTGTACAATTCATTTAATTTGGTCATTTCTAATAAGGTAGAAAACAACAGTTAAATGTGTGATGATAGTTGTCAGTGTTTATTCGTCACAGTGGAAATGGAAGGTCAGTGCAGTGCATTGTGGGATACAGTATCTCTGCTCTGTGATTTGGGTATTCATGCATACAGAAACATCATCTCTGCAGAACATATGTAGAACATGTATGTTTTATCCCATGCAGTGTTCAGTGATCATCAGTAATAAACTCGTCATGTGCTCGCGTTCACGCTTGTGTTTTCATCTCCGTGTGTCTGAGCGGACGGACGGAAGCTCCACTCTTCTCTTCCTGGCCAGGGAAAGAGCGACACCCTTCTCGTAGTACGCAGCCTCATTTATGAAGAAGGGATAGAGCGCTTCTTTCCCTCTGTAGCGCAGTGTTTCCCCGGAGAACGTCAGGAACATGGGATCTCCAGGGTGGAGGAGGCAGAAGTCCCTGTCCTGAGCCGAAAGAGAGGATGTTTAACCTAACATCAGCAGTAACGTTTCCACAAAGACGGATTCTCATTGTTCTCTACCTGCAGGTCGGGATGGACCGCGGCCGTGATCATGTGCGTCTGAGGGTCTCGTGGATAGTCGATATTCTTCACCATGGTGAACACATCGACAGATCCTCCTTCAAACATGGTCCCTGAGCAGAGAGACGAGCCATGAAACACAGACGGAGGTCAGATTTCTGCAGGGGTTTGATAAACGTACCCGAGTTGAACTGACGGATCCAGTCCAGCATGAGCTGAACCCCGTCCTGCATGGCGCTGAAGATCCCCGAGCGGATGAGCCCATGCGGCTGCGGTCCGACCTCCAGCGCTGAGGGCCGAGAGGAACACACTCATACACTACTGGGAACAATTATTACATTCACATTTCATTTATCCATAGGGAACATTCACTTATATAAAAAGAAAAAAGCCCTTCTGCATGACTTTCATGCAGTGGCAGGTTCAGCGTCTCATGCGGCATTGATTTCATCTCCAACATTTCAACGTTATTTTTATTTCAATAATTTCATTTATTTTAATAAATGCTTTTGAATGTTTAGAGTTATTTAATTTCTGATTAAAGGGATCGTTCACCCAAAAATTAAGATTACCCCATGATTTACTCTCCCTCAAGTCATCCTAGGTGTGTATGACATTCTCCTTTCAGCCAAACACAATCAGAGTTATATTAAAAAATGTCCTGGCTCTTCCAAGCTTTATAATGGCAGTGAATGGCTGTTTCTGTTTTGAAGTCGATAAAAGTGCATCTATCCATCATAAAAGTGCATCCATCCATCATAAAAGTGCATCTATCTATCATAAAAGTGCATCTATCATTATAAAAGTGCATCCATCCATCATAACTGATGCACTTTTATAATGGATAGATGAACTTTTATGATGGATGGATGGATGCACTTTTATAATGATAGATGCACTTTTTTGTGCTTTAAATTTTGGGCTGCCATTCACTTCCATTATAAAGCTTGGAAGAGACAGGATATTTGTCAATATATCTCCGATTGTGTTCATCTGAAAGAAGAATGTCATATACACCTAGGATGGCTTGAGGGAAAAATATATTTTGTTGTAATTTATTTAGAATGTAGTCAACAAAGGCACATTACAAAGGCCTATTATATTTTAAATGATCAAAAGATTTGACTACACTGCAAAAAATGCTCTTCTTATTTAGTATTTTTTCTTGTTTCCAGTCCAAATATCTAAAAATTCTTAAATCAAGATTCATTTACTAGATAAGTAAAATTTTCTATGGGGTAAGAAAAATAATCTTATTTCTGTTTGGGACAGACACAAGAAACAAGATTTCAATCAGAAACAAGATTATTTTTCTTCCCCATTGGCAGATCATTTTGCATGTTTTAAGCAAAAACTCACTTCATTTAGATTTTACTTTCAACAAAACAAGAAAAAATTTCTTATGTCATTTTACTTATCTAGTAAATGCATCTTGATTTAAGAATTTGTAGATATTTAGACTAGAAACAAGACAAAAATACTAAGAAGAGCATTTTTGGCAGTGTACTTTTTTTTTTTTTTTTTTTTAAATAAGTCTCATGCTAAAAAAACAGTAATATTGTGACACTGAACACAATTCAGTATTCAGTAAATACAAATAACTGAATAATTGGTAATGATGAATGTTATAAGTAAAATATTTGGGATTTAAATGCAATGCAATTATTATTTCATAGAGTATACAGTGAATTCAGGTTGATTGGGACACTTTTTCCCCAGTCATTTCAATGGCAAACATTTTCTGAATCAAATGAATGAAGAAGCAAATATGTTAAAAACATTGATTAAAATTAAGATACAATTTATACAAAACGAAATTCACTTTAAATAAAGGCTTTCTACAAAACAAAACTTAATGAAGTGGTCAAAATCATTTCTGACAAACTCCATGTCTTCTGATATATTGCGCATCAAATGATGTGTCCTTTATTACTTGTGCTGTTCACTTTTCACAATCAACATATATTAAATTAAAAAATACCATTAGGCTATAATATTTAAACATCAATATGAAACAAAATACGTTTTACTGGTACTATATTTATAGCATCTGAGCAGACATTTGCTAATAAAAGCTGTATTGATGTGACACTAGGCTATTTTACAGTAAACACTTCATAATCTATCAAAAACAGGCCAAAGAAATCTTGTCTAAACAGTCTTACTTTATGCAGCAGGATTCATATTTAAACGGTCTTTTTGCGTTTAATATTCACAGAAAACTAACAGAATAAACTTACTTCACAATCAGCGCTGAATCCGTTGCTCTTAGAAATAAAGTTTTCATGAGGTAAATTATTCCAGGATTATTCCTCAACGCGTCTCAAAACGATGTAGCTAAAGTATAGCGCTGCACTTGATGTGTTTATTTGAGTTGATGTGGGCGTTGACTGCGCTCTCGCGTGGATCGGTCAGTATTTGAATCTCAAAAGAACGCGCGCTCCGTGGGCGTGGCGCATTAGCGGATAATGAGACACTCGCGAACGACTGACATCTCTCTCTTTTCAAACAGATTACATAAACACAGAACATTTGTTTTCGATTTTATTTACATTATTTAAAACCTGACATTGCAACGTTTCTTTAGACATATGTCTCATGTTTGTGTGACAAGTTTTCACTGAGTTAGAATTCCTTTCTGAAGACTTTCTGAATGAACGTCTTTGAGAGAGAGGCTGCAGACTGCGCATCATGTTTGTTTTCTTTATTTTGCAAAAAGCACAACAATCTGTTTTTATTGTGACTGTACACAAAAAAAAAAAAAAGAAACTCAACATATTATAATGATGTATAACACTTGCCTGAATTATAAAAATCGACAGAGTTATTTGAGTCTCGTTGGCACTGATAAGAAAAAAAGCGAGTTGATCACGCCGGCGCGACGGCCGACTCCAGGTTAAAGCTGCTCAACATATTCTTTAAAAATAACACAATCTGCAGGCCTGCATGTTCCTGTACTCGTTTCTGTCAGTATGTGTGAAGCCAGACGAATGGATGAGAGAATGATGAACTCACCGAAGCCGTGTTTCCCCACCGAATCCAGAGAATAGGCCTCATCCAGAGGAAGATCAAAGTGAACGCATCTAACAGGAGTGGAGGCCATTTCTCTCTGAAAACACACAAATACTCACAGACGCTGGACAGAAATACAACATTTCATCACCAAATACTGTATATGAACAGTGCATGTGTGTTCATTCATGCCTGCAGGTGTTTTCAGATGTGCAGGCAGATCCAGTCACGGTCGGAGTGTGTGATGAGACACAGCCCTGTGTTTGCGGTGGTGTTGTGCAGGTCACACAGCAGATCGACCGCCTGAGCGCTTCCTTTAGGGCCCAGAAGAGCGTTGAGCTCCTGAGAGCGGATCATCTCGTATGGCGAGTCCTCGGAGACGGGTGCGCTGACACACACACACACACACACACACGGACAGACGGCAGGTCAGAAAACAGCCATAAATATATATTTGACTCACTGGCACTGACTCTTAAATTAGAGTGAGATTAAAATCACAGTGATGCAGAAACAGTCCAACACTGTAGAGTAGAAATACGCAACATATCTAATCTGGCATATGCAGAGGCAGTGATCAAAGCCTGTCATCTGCTCAAGATAAGAGAGTCTCACGCCTGACTCAGATCTGTCAAAGACAAGGCCAGTGACGGACACCTCAGAGATCAATGACAGAAGAACAGGACAGTGCCAGTGACCGCTGCCCCGATATGAGTTCATGAAGAAAGAGAAATGGCATCTGATCCAAGGCGGCCTGTGGCATCGCCAACATAGAAATGATAAGGGGTGTCGTACGAGAGGATTTTTATTTATTTTTAAGTGTATTGTGATGCTAACCACCCTGGAGTGCGTTTCCCAAAAGCATCGTTAGCCGACTATGTCACAAGTTCTGTCGTTATCAGCGTACTTCAACGAGTCTGTGTTTCCCGAAACCATCCAACGAACATTCGCAAACGGCATCGCAAAGTTGTGTGGTCTGAACGACAGCTCTCGGACTTAATAAATCCATATCTTGAGCAAAATAAGCAAGCTGGCATTCAGTACAATCTATAGGCCTATCTTTTATTTCAAGTACATACAAATGTCATTTACATCTTTTAGTTTGTCAAGAGATTTAAAGCGTTTTTTAAGAGTGTGCATGTGTGTACGTGCTCTACTACGTGAGAACGAGCCTAAGATTGAATCTGGAAATAAAGCAAAATAACTGAGAAAAAAGAGAATTACTCCTCAGATGCCATATCCGTAATTTATAGCAACAAATCTAGCATTGATTCAATCTCAAACGGATTCATTAAAAGAAGGTATTACTCCACAACCTGCATGACATCATTAACCAACGTGGTTGAGCGACTAATTTGCGACAGTACGGTTTTGGGAAACAGTCGTGACTAGTTAGTTGATTTCTTCAACGATGCATCATACTATGGTAGTTAAACAGTGAGTTATGTCGTTGTTCGGAAAACACACCCCAGGTTAATGACAGTGCGTTGGTGTTCTGCAGATCACAAAAACATAAGCTTTGATTAGATGGTTAGTTCACACAAAAATGTAAATTCTGTCATTGATTCCTCACCCTCATGTCATTCCAAACCTGTAAGACTTCTGTTCATCTTCGGAACGCAAATGAAAATCTTTTTGATTAAATCTGCGAGATCCACTCCCTCCACTGACAGCTACGCAACTGAAACATTGACGCTTCAAAAAGTTTATAAAGAAATCGTACAATTAACCCTTATGAATTGAGCGGTTTAGTCCAAAATGTTCTGAAGAGACTCAATCGCTTTATATGATGAACAGATTGAATTGAGGCTTTTATTCTCATATAAACATTGATTAGCGAACATAAACAGAACCTCAACAGAACCTGCTTGATACATGAGAACAAACCTCTTGCTGAAGCTCAAACATGCTGTGTAACACGAGAATGAACCGCATTGGGTTCCGGGATAAAAAGAGGCACGAGGACAGTGAAGGACGAGAAAGGACCAGGCCTGGATTTCTTTGTGTTTTGTTTATGTGGTAGTTGTCCATGAGGGGCTGCCACTTTACTTTGTTTTGTGTTTGTTTATTTTTGGATTAAAATTTTGTTAAACGTTTGCCGGTTACCACCTACTTCTTTCCTGAACATTAAACCTTGTTACGTGTACATTTTTAAATAATCAGCACGAAATTTGGAACAGTCAGCGCTCGAGAATAAGGACCGCCCGGGGTCAGCGTACACGTCGTTTTTTAGCCTTGCCAATTTACATATTCAAGCACAAGAAGACGTGAAAGAGTACTCAATTCAATAGTGTGAGACGTTTTGTGTGCGCCCAGAAAGACGCTTCTCAGACAGCGTGTGAATACTGAATTGAGCTGTCTTTCACGTCTTCTTGTGCTTGAACAGACATATTCCCACAAAATTATGGCAAAAAATGCCAGTCTCGGCGAGTATCCTACTGTCAGGTGTCAGGTTTTGTCCTTAAAACGCTCTTGTGTGCAGGACTAATTTCTTACGCATCTAAACCCAAGCCTTCGTTGCTAATACCAAAACTTCATTTTTAGAGCTCGTAACGGTGTCTTGAGCCACTGATAGCAGACTAATGCAGTTATTAGAGAGTGATTGGTAGCAGCGTCTACTAATACTAAACTGTAAGAACAGTGCCTTTATTACCTCGCTAGTGAGAAATGTCATGTAGCTTTTAAGTTGCTAAACTATTTTACTGATAAAATTGTCAGAGCAGCGCTGACAACACGTTTCTGTGCGAGTGTGTGTCCGTACTGTATGTGTGTGTGCGTTTCAGTAGGAGAGCAGAGAGAGCGGGAGAAAGAGTGTATGTGCTTTCCGTACATAATAAAACGTAATTTTGTGGGAAAAACATGGAAATGTCACGTCACGATTCGGAGCACAGCCAGACCCCGAGCCCATTTCATCCCGTACGACCACGGAGTATTCGTGTGAGCCCCCCGCAGACGGAGAGCTACCACCTGCCGCGACGCGTCAGCCAGAGCCCGAGGAGAAGAGGACAGAGCTGACCCTCATCCCAGAAGTGGAGCGCCATTGTGAGTCTGACCAGGGGTGTGAGCCCACGACATCAGCGGATGAGGGAGTAGTGAAGATGGACAACGAAGACTGGCTGATATACTTCAGTAAGGAGCTAGCGACTCCCACTTATCCCACCCGGTACCTTCATCATCACTGTTACTAGACAGCACCATGAACTCTGACTTATTTTCATCGACCTGCATGGACTGTGCTATATCTACCATAATTCTGCCAAGATTTCTGTTGCCGGCATCACCGCGAAGCTCAGCCAGTCCTCCAGCCCCGTCGCTGCCGGATGTTTACAGCCCTGCGCCGTCTCCGTGGAAGCCCTGCTATGACGTCGAGCCGCAGGTCGTGTTACCACCAGCAGCTCTGCCTCCAGCCTTGGCTCTTCGCACCTTCGGCACCACCGGAGACGCTCATCCTGCCGGCTCCCCCTTGGTCAGTCGTCACACCATTTCCACCACGGACTTGCGTGCCGTCCGCTGCACTCCATCCCTCTACCCCTACGGCTGCAGCGGGTTCCTCCTTCCCCTCTGCGTCGCCTCTGTCCTCAGTCCCACCTCAGCCCTCGGGTACTCTGGCTCCGGCTTCGACGTTCATCACCACAGCACCACCTTGGTCTCCAGTGCCAGCAGTCACTCGATTCCATTGGCTTTCCGTCTGTGCCTATGGATCCATCTGCCTCGTCTCCCGACGGTCGTCCCCCAGTTGTCGTCAGTCTCCATACCACCATGGCTCCTCCCTCCCTCTCCCGCTGTCGGCACTGGGGAGCTCTGGGTCTGTGTCAGCGGACTATTGCCATCATCGCCGACAGGGGATCATTGTCATCACCCACATCTCACCATCCCTTCGCCACATCCTCGTTCTCCTCCTAAACCCCCTCCATCCCGCCATCTGCCATCATTCTGCTACGCCTCGAGGTTGCTGTAATGCTGCTTGAGGTGATGTCACTGTTATGTTCTGTTAGTATCTGTTTTGATGGACTTTCAGTTTGTTTTCATTTGTCACATGAGCTGCTTTTCCACTGTCGGGAACCGTTCCATTCCGTGCCAATCCGGGCCAGTCAGTAGGGCTATAACCAGCTACAGAGAAACTGGTAGGCAACAGACAAGTGACCAATCCTGAGTGGCGACGTCACTACATGCATTCTACCAGCACGATTCGGCGCGTTAACCGTGCTGAGAATTCCGGGCCAAGAACGGTTTGTAATCGTGCCGTACCAGGCTCAAGTGAAAACACAACTGGAACCGTTCCTTACCATTCTAAGAACCGTTCAGCCTGGCGGTGGAAAATCGGCTATGGTTCCTTTGTTCAGTTTTCCCGCTCCTCATTTGTGTCATTGGTTTTCAGCTGTGTGTAATTAATTAGTCTCGTTTGTGTTTGCTACATAAGTTGAACCCTCACATTCATTCTCTGTTCGGTCATGTTTACGTTAAGTGTGTGTTGCTCTGCCTGCCTGCCTATTTTGTTCTATTAAACTTTGTGTTGGAATTCTCGAATCAAATTTTTACTTGCCCTGCCAACATTTTAAATTTTCACCGAACGATCCTTAGCGCAGAGCCCTGGAACAAGTTTTGATTGTCAAATTTGTTACTTATTGTCACAAATAATGTACTTCATATTTATGTTTGATCATGTTAGTAACAGTAGTGCAGTATTTCTGCAGGAACGCTGTGGTGATTCTTTCAGTGTCCCACCTGAGCGCGGCCCGCGTGAAGCAGCGGTTCAGGTCCGTCTCCACGTAACGGACGCACAGCCGCACGGCACGTGGGTTCGACATGAGTGTTACCACGGAAACCGCATCTGTCCCGTCCTGCCTCCTCTTCAGCATCTCTCTCACCAGGTAGACACCTGACAGCTCGTTGCCATGGGTACCGCCACACACCGCCACACGCGACACCGCCGGCAGAGCGACCACCTGATAATTCAACCAGTTATCAATCAATTCACAAATGTTTTATTCACTTACAACAGAAATCTAGATTTATACCCCTCCTGCTATGAGCATTATCCATATAAAGCTGCATTAATGTAATGATGTTCAGACGTTACTTACATTACTCCAGAGATGACTGTGTCTGTCCATCTGCATCAGGGCGGCTCTTCTGCCTGACTCTTGACCTTTGAACTGTGACCCTGCGCTGCAGCTGTGCTCCGAGAGAAACACAATGAAACACACTCATGATCTCAGAGCCTCGGTCTGTCCCACCGCTGCTTCACTGAGTTCATCTGACTCAGCAACTCTCTCTCTCTCTCTCTCTCTCTCTGTGCCTCTCTCACTCGCTCTCTCTCTCAATTCAATTCAATTCACTTCAATTCAGAAAGCTTTACTGGCATGACAAAAAATACATGTTTTATTGCCAAAGCATTAAAACAACATAGAAAATGACTTAGAAACATCTGAACATTTAGTAAAGCCTATGTAGAGAAAATAATAATAATAAAACTAGCTGTGTGTCTTGCCGCCAGCCAATTGCTGCATTGCTGATCGTGGTTTCGAGTATCGATGCATCTGCCCTCTTCAAGGAACACAAGAATGCGCAGTAATCTCAGACAAATTAATCCAGATATTTTAATCAAATCCGCAAACTCATTTGACGAACCAAATTAGCCAGAGATCAGTTATCACGATTAGAAGATCTGGCATCTGTCAAATCATCTCAGATGTATTAAGCGAGGTACGAAGAACAGACCCCTGGAGCGCTTCAGCATCATTACTCTAGTCTTTTGGAGGTTGACTGTCAGGGCCCAGGACTGACAGTAATCCTCCAGCAGATCCAGGACTGTCCTGAAGCCCCTTTTTAATGGAGAACCAGGTCATCTGCGTAGAGAAGACACTTGATGTCTGTGTCAGAGCGAGATCTTGAATGGGAGCATCTTCTAATATATTGGCCAGTTGGTTGATGCAGATGTTGAAGAGGGTGGGGCTTAAACTGCAGCCCTGTCTCACTCCACAGCCCCTCAATTCTTTGGTCTCCAGTTTTAACAGCTCATTGGCTGGCCGTTTACATTGATTTGATAAAATCTTCCCCCAGTTCCACTCTCAATACGTTTTAGGTATAATCCTTCATGCCAGATTGAATCAAATGCTTTCTTGAAATCAACAAAACAAGCAAAAATGTGTCTTTTGTTTTGATGTACATATTTATCACAGGGGCGCCATGAAGAGTTTCAAGGCGGTATGGGCCCCCTTCTTCTAGAAGATGAATGTATTTTTTCTTTTGAAGTTTAATAAGAAATTGAAATAATTTATTAGTAAACATTTATATTATTTCAAGTAATGAAAATTTCAGTTCGTACCCTCCACCCCCAAAACGAGATTTTAACGCGTACAATCACACCGGTGTGATTCCTGTTCAGCGCGTCGCTGATATTCAAACGTGCTTTCACCGCTTTGGCTGGTGTTGAGACAGACGCGCTCAGTGCTTTTCATAATCACAACTATTCATTATTCACATTATGTTTATTTGAGGTTTCAGAGATTTAAATAAAGTACTGTAAAAAAAAAAACATTTATAGTTTTTAAATTCAAATTCCATAATATGCCTTTGGAAGCCGCAATAATCCTTTCAATTATAGACTAAAAGTGTTTTATTCATATCAGATACACACTGAGTATGAAACAATAAAGATTACTCTATTCTTCTCCCAGTTCGCAGGCCACTTACTTTTATGTATTTCAGGAAAAAGTGATGAATTTATGTGATGTAAATCCGACAGATCCTCTGAATTCATTGTGCGTTATATCAACTAACATGATCATTATAAAGGTGTTTAAACAACAAAACACATTCACTTCCGCATATTTGACAATCGGAATATATCATACAATTCATGATATAGTAAACAAGTTTGTGAATATTTTGAATAAAAACGGAAAAATGGAAAAAAACGTGTGGCTGCATGACGCGTCGCAAGGAAATAAAACGTTCTAAAATAATAATGTTCTAAAATAACAGTCGCCTCAAAACTCACGCTGGGGTTAGAATATATAATAGAGCCCATAGAATATAGACACCCACAGCCCACACACAACCAAATACAGGAACAATGATTCAGTGTTTCTCTGAAGAATAAAGTTTTTGCACTCACACAGAAGACCGCTGCACTACAGACTTCTTGAATTAGGCCTTTCGACACATCCGCGATCAACAATCATCTCTAACATTTTGTTTAGCCTATTCTGATTTGTAAGGACCCAATTCGTAAGGGAAACTTCCGTCCTTTTAACGTCTTCATCCCTACTTTTTTACGTCTTCGCTTATGTGCTCCTGACAGGCGCTTCTTTCCATCCGTCGTGTTCTTTATTTTGTGCGGTTAACACGTCATGCGCTGTATTTTGAGAGTGATAAGAGACCGTGCTCATGTTCACTTCTTACTTTCTATAATTCACAGATTTTAATTTTATTTTACTACAATATTATTAGTTAATGTGTTTGTGTATGTAAGAAAAAAAAATCACGCACACACAAAAAATCCAAAGTGGTGATTTGGGGCCCCCTAGCGTCCCCCGGGCCCTTATGCCTGGCATACCCCCCCTAACGGCGCCCCTGATTTATCAATTACTCTTTGTAAAGTAAAAATGTGATCAGATGTGCGACAGGGCACTGTGCTTCAGTCTAAAAGATGCTCACATTTCCCTGCTCTTCAATATATCAGGGCTCTTTTTTTCTATTGGTCCAGTCAGACCAGTTCAGATTTTTACTTGCCCTGTCAAAATGCACAAAAAGATATTGTTTTCATTGTTTTTGACCCTTGTAAACCTGTAAACAGTGTTGGTTTGTTGGCCAGAGACTGAGCGACTGGTTTCTCCCAGGGGTTTCTCCATTCTCTCACTGATGGAGTTTGGGTTCTTGCCTCTGTCTCTGGCACTTAATATTCAACACTATATTATGATCTGACTGTAACTGAACTGAGCTGATGATGACATCCCTGAGCTGCTGTATTGATAAAATGAACTAATTTAATAATGGATGATCTTTACAACAGAACTGAATCAACACTGAACTGACTTCAGCTGAACAACAGCCATTATTTCCCTGTTATCACTGTAAAACTGCTTTGAGTCTGTATTGTATAAAGCGCTGTATAAATAAAGGTGACTTTTGGTAGTGTAAGTTTAATTAAAATGTGGAGTATGTATGAGAATGTAACTGTGACAGGATGATTGACAGCCGGTTTATAGCGTGGTAGTTTGTCCCAAAGTTAGGCTACTCTTCTGCTACCCAAAAATAGCCTATTTACTTTTTCTTATCATAAAGAGTAGGGTACATACTTTTATAGCATGAGAAACTCAGAAGCACTGGCAGATCTGCTGTGAAGTGAACACTGCGTAGGGCGTCTTGAGTGTGTGTGTGTGTGTGTGTGTGTGTGTGTGTGTGTGTGTGTGTGTGTGTGTGAGAGAGTGTGTGAGAACTCCCCTGCTCAGTGAACACTGTGTAGGGCGCCTTGAGTGTGTGTGTTTGTACGAGAGTGTGTGAGAACTCCCCTGCTCAGTGAACACTGCGTAGGCTTATTCATTGGTGTGTGTGTGTGTGTGTGTGTGTGTGTGTGTGTGAGAGAGAGAGAGAGAGAGAGAGAGGGAGAGAGAGAGTGAGAGAGAGTGTGTGTGAGAACTCTCCTGCTCAGTGAACACTGCGTAGGGCGCCTTGAGTGTCCAGCAGGCGGCGCTCAACTGACGTCACACGCGTCATCAGGCGAGTCAAGATGGCGGATCCGAGTGCAAAACAAACCGGGCAGAAAAGGTAAAATATATATATTTAACAATTTGTCATGTTTTTAAGAACTACATCTCACGAATGCAGCTGTAACTATGTCCATAATGCGATACAGACTTCTGTGTGTCATTTTAAAAATAAACCAAAATAACCCAGATTAAAACCGACACACCCAACGTCACATTGAGGTTTATATTAATGATGATATCTGTATTAACATGCATTATGAATAATCTAGAGGAAAAGACCAGCGGCGGATCAAATTACATTTATTTTTATATTAATAATCAGGATAAATCGGATTGTTGGTGCCAAATAGCTCAACATAATTTCAGATTTATCATCACTGTTTATTCATTATTGAGAGTAAAAGCACAACCTGCTACTTTCAAGAGGAAAAAAGAAGGCATAATTTGCTGTTTTTTTGCGAGTTTGTTATTTGTGTTTTGATTGTAAGTTTAATTTCAAACCCGAATGAAGGGTCACGTGATATTACCTTATCTGCTAGCATTCCTACTGTATTTGTCATATTAGGACAGTAAGTTCATGAGTTTTGTGAATTAAAGAGACATGAATCATCTACACAGATCAGGAAATATCAGACTTTGATTTCTCAACTCTTCCAGGAGATGAAATGTTGGTCAAATGACTTTATTGAATAATTTCAGTCAGACCAGCACAAATTCACGAGTGTCAGTAGTAAAGCTTGATTTGTAGACATGACCCTGTCTCTGACACGAGATTAAACAGAGATATAGAGATATATGATCTGACTAAAGGCCGAATCTCTCAGAGGTTCTTCAGTGTGTGTTATAGTTTAATACACGTCTTCAGGTCATGAGGCCGATATCCCTCGATTAAATGTTGGTCTAGTCTAAAAAAAACGCATTTCATCACATAAAACACTATCCACACGAGTGCTCCTGTTGATAATAACTCAATGCAACTTGACAATATATTCATGCTGTGTTTCAGAGAGAATTATACAGCAGAATCTTCTGTGTTGAGAGAAATAATCACATCAACGCATGTCAGAATATGTGTGTGTTTCTGATTCCAGCGTGAAGATCGCAGCGGGAGCTGTGGTGTGTGTGGAGAGTGACATCAGAGGAGACGTAACCATCGGTGAGTGTGTGTGTGTGTGTGTGTGTGTGTGTGGAGAGTGACATCAGAGGAGACGTAACCATCGGGGTGTGTGTGTGTGTGTGGAGAGTGACATCAGAGGAGACGTAACCATCGGTGAGTGTGTGTGTATGTGTGGAGAGTGACATCACAGGAGACGTAACCATCGGGGTGTGTGTGTGTGTGTGGAGAGTGACATCAGAGGAGACGTAACCATCGGTGAGTGTGTGTGTGTGTGTGTGGAGAGTGACATCAGAGGAGATGTGACCATCGGGGTGTGTGTGTGTGTGTGTGTGGAGAGTGTCATCAGAGGAGACGTAACCATCGGTGAGTGTGTGTGTGTGTGTGTGTGTGTGGAGAGTGACATCAGAGGAGACGTAACCATCGGGGTGTGTGTGTGTGTGTGGAGAGTGACATCAGAGGAGACGTAACCATCGGTGAGTGTGTGTGTATGTGTGGAGAGTGACATCACAGGAGACGTAACCATCGGGGTGTGTGTGTGGAGAGTGACATCAGAGGAGACGTAACCATCGGTGAGTGTGTGTGTGTGTGTGTGGAGAGTGACATCAGAGGAGATGTGACCATCGGGGTGTGTGTGTGTGTGTGTGTGTGGAGAGTGTCATCAGAGGAGACGTAACCATCGGTGAGTGTGTGTGTGTGTGTGGAGAGTGACATCAGAGGAGATGTGACCATCGGTGTGTGTGTGTGTGTGTGTGTGTGGGTGAGTGTGTGTGTGTGTGTGTGTGGAGAGTGACATCAGAGGAGACGTAACCATCGGTGAGTGTGTGTGTGTGGAGAGTGACATCAGAGGAGACGTAACCATCGGTGAGTGTGTGTGTGTGTGTGTGTGTGTGTGTGTGTGTGTGTGGAGAGTGACATCAAAGGAGATGTGACCATCGGGGTGTGTGTGTGTGGAGAGTGACATCAGAGGAGACGTAACCATCGGTGAGTGTGTGGGGAGTGACATCAGAGGAGACGTGACCATCGGTGTGTGTGTGTGTGTGTGGAGAGTGACATCAGAGGAGACGTAACCATCGGTGAGTGTGTGTGTGTGGAGAGTGACATCAGAGGAGACGTAACCATCGGTGAGTGTGTGTGTGTGGAGAGTGACATCAGAGGAGATGTGACCATCGGGGTGTGTGTGTGTGTGTGTGTGTGTGTGTGTGTGTGTGTGTGTGTGTGTGGAGAGTGACATCAGAGAAGACATAACCATCGGTGAGTGTGTGTGTGGAGAGTGACATCAGAGGAGATGTAACCATCGGTGAGTGTGTGTGTGTGGAGAGTGACATCAGAGGAGACGTGACCATCGGTGTGTTTTTAGATACTTTAGTGCGCAAAAACAAACACAAATAACAACTTTATTCAACAATCTCTTCTCGTCTGTGTCAGACTCTTACGCTGTTGACGTTGGTCAGTTCCTGCGTCATCATCAAACGCATGCGTCACGTGATCAGCGTCGGCCAATGGTGAGCCGGCGTTCTGATGTAACTCTGAAGCGCTGCACTGTATTTACTACGTCAACAGCGTAAGAGTCTGACACAGACGAGAAGAAATTGTTGAATAAAGTCATTATTTTTGTTTGTTTTTACACACTAAAGTATTCTCATCTCTTCATAACATTAAGGCTGAACCACTGGAGTCACATGGTCTATTTTAACGATGTCTTTACTTCCTTTCTGGAGCTTGAAAGTGTTCATTACATTGCTGTCTATGGAGGGGTCAGAGAGCTCTCGGATTTCATCAGAAATATCTTCATTTGTGTTCTGAAGATGAACGAAGGTCTTACGGGTTTGGAACGACATGAGGGAGAGGAATTAATGACAGGATTTACATTTTTGGGTGAACTAACCCTTTAAGTCCCGCTGAGGCCGGATCCTCCTCAAAACGTGCCTGTCTTCCAGCCCCTCCTCTGCTCAGGGCGCTGGAGATCATGTGTTCGTTGCCGGTTCTGGGCCCACCCCCCCAGTTTGCACACCCAAACCTCTTCTCGTTGTTATAGCGAACCAAATAAAATATTTACATTCTTACAAAAGGAGCATTTCTCCTCCTCTCAATGCTGTAACAGGTGCTATTCTCCTGCCTGTAATACTTCAACCATTTGCCACTCGACTCCTGGCATGACAAGCCATCACCAGAGTGTCGAGCTGGATTTTGGGGATAATAGAACAAGATTACACTGGCCCTGAAATGGCCTCGTCTGCGCCTTTATGCCTTCGCCTTTATGCCTTCACTCCAGTAGCCCTGCTTCCGCAGGTCATCAGTCGGGTTCAGGAAGAGGCATGTACAGTCCTTCTGGTGGCACCAGCCTTGGTTCCCAGAATCGGTCCAGCTACTGTCAGCAACTCCGTGGCCCATACCGCTGAGGAGAGACCTTCTCTGGAGGGTCGATCTGGCATCCTCAACCGAAGTTGTGGAACCTGCATGTTTGGCCACTCGACGGGAACCGTCAGGCCTTCCACAAGAAGTCATGAGAACGATCTCAGAGGGAAGGGCCCCTTCCTCAAGGCACCTGTACGCCCAGAAATGGTCTGTTTTCTCAAGCTGGTGCTTAGCTCGGAACATAGACCCCACTAAATAGATTGTAGACTGTAAAGTGGCTGAGAAAAGGTTACGTGCCGAAAGTGCTTTCCACTCTGTTCAGAACGCAGGTGACAGCGCTGTCAGATCCACTCTGTCCCGTCAGGGTCCGAGGTGTGCATACTCTAGCTGATTTAGGCAATCAGAGCAGCTGTTCGTCAGCTTCAGAGGACACACTAAAGGGCTGCCGATTTCGAAGCAAAGACTTTTCTTTTTTTGGATTGTGGGTATGATAGTGCCCATGGACTTGTGCCCGTTAGGAGTGAGGGCCCACTGGTCCTCGCCGTCCACCTTTTGACAGATTTTACAACCTGTACATCCATGCTCTTCAAGCACGGGTGTTGTCAGTCTGAGACGCTTACTGTATAGCAGGTCTAAGCCTCTCCCTATGCAGCTGGTCTAGGGCCCTCAATCGAGCGACCCCTAGCGGCTTCCGTTCTGCCCCTTTCGCACGGCACTATTGGATTAAGTTCCCCATAAGCGTCAGCTAAAACTGACGCAATGCGAGTGAATCATATCGAAAGGGAGCGTTTATGGTTACTCACGTAACCCTGGTTCCCTGAGATAACAGGAATGAGCATTGCGTAGCTTGAGCCGCTCCTCAGCCGAAAGATCCTGACGAGACAGGCGTTTCTGTATGGCCAACCTCACTGCCATTTGACATAACCCAATCAGGCTTCAGGATTCGGAGAAAACAGGAGTTTTTCCCCATAAGCGCCAGGTAAAACTGTTGCAAGGCTCGTTCCCGTTATCTCAAGGAACCAGGGTTACGTGAGTAACCATAAACGTTCTCATTTTAGGGTGAACTGTCCCTTTAACCTTGATAGGGCTGTCAAATTAAAATTCGAATTTCAAATATTCGTTGAATTTAAAATAAAAATCCACATTCGAATCAAAAAACGATGCATTTGAATTTGAGCTGCTTCATCAGTGGCGACGAGATGCGATGATGATGATGTAAGAGTCGTTGAGGTTTGATGTTTTTGTTAGTTAATCCACTCGATGCGGCGTTGCTGCGATGTTCATTCAAAACTTTGCAGAAATAGAGAAGCTCAATGTGGAGAAGATCTTGCGTCAAAACCGAGACCAAAGCCGTTGAATAATATTTAAGTATAAAATTAGAAAGTAGATTTTCAGCCAGGTGGACAGAGCTGTGTTACATAAAACTCTGTTAAAAGTGAAAAAAAGAGGCGCTTTTGGATTTTTTTGGTTATGAATTCATTGTTGAAAGTGTATAACTCAGGCCCTGTGTGCTCTAGCACCCTGCAGACGGTTTTGGCGGTTTCCACAAGATGGCAGCAAACACTGGAGAAAAGAATTTTGTGACACTGGGATATTGCATTTATACCACTGTATATGGGGAGACTTGTATATTGGAGAGATTTGGGTAGGTGGAAATTACATAAAAAAGGTAATATTCCTCCCTTCAGATCCATTTGAATAAATCTTGCATACATGATACAGACAAAATTCTTTTTTTCCAGTATTTGCTGCCGTCTAGTGGAAACAGACAAACCTGTCTGCAGGGTGCTAGAGCACACAATATTTCAGTTGAGGTGCTGTGACTGAAGACCTGGTAGCTTATTGCTCAATTACACTCACCTAAAGGATTATTAGGAACACCTGTTCAATTTCTCATTAATGCAATTATCTAATCAACCAATCACATGGCAGTTGCTTCAATGCATTTAGGGGTGTGGTCCTGGTCAAGACAATCTCCTGAACTCCAAACTGAATGTCAGAATGGGAAAGAAAGGTGATTTAAGCAATTTTGAGCGTGGCATGGTTGTTGGTGCCAGACGGGCCGGTCTGAGTATTTCACAATCTGCTCAGTTACTGGGATTTTCACGCACAACCATTTCTAGAGTTTACAAAGAATGGTGTGAAAAGGGAAAAACATCCAGTATGCGGCAGTCCTGTGGGCGAAAATGCCTTGTTGATGCTAGAGGTCAGAGGAGAATGGGCCGACTGATTCAAGCTGATAGAAGAGCAACTTTGACTGAAATAACCACTCGTTACAACCGAGGTATGCCACAAAGCATTTGTGAAGCCACAACACGCACAACCTTGAGGCGGATGGGCTACAACAGCAGAAGACCCCACCGGGTACCACTCATCTCCACTACAAATAGGAAAAAGAGGCTACAATTTGCACGAGCTCACCAAAATTGGACAGTTGAAGACTGGAAAAATGTTGCCTGGTCTGATGAGTCTCGATTTCTGTTGAGACATTCAGATGGTAGAGTCAGAATTTGGCGTAAACAGAATGAGAACATGGATCCATCATGCCTTGTTACCACTGTGCAGGCTGGTGGTGGTGGTGTAATGGTGTGGGGGATGTTTTCTTGGCACACTTTAGGCCCCTTAGTGCCAATTGGGCATCGTTTAAATGCCACGGCCTACCTGAGCATTGTTTCTGACCATGTCCATCCCTTTATGACCACCATGTACCCATCCTCTGATGGCTACTTCCAGCAGGATAATGCACCATGTCACAAAGCTCGAATCATTTCAAATTGGTTTCTTGAACATGACAATGAGTTCACTGTACTAAAATGGCCCCCACAGTCACCAGATCTCAACCCAATAGAGCATCTTTGAGATGTGGTGGAACGGGAGCTTCGTGCCCTGGATGTGCATCCCACAAATCTCCATCAACTGCAAGATGCTATCCTATCAATATGGGCCAACATTTCTAAAGAATGCTTTCAGCACCTTGTTGAATCAATGCCACGTACAATTAAGGCAGTTTTGAAGGCGAAAGGGGGTCAAACACAGTATTAGTATGGTGTTCCTAATAATCCTTTAGGTGAGTGTATATCCTAATAAATATGATCTGTCATGTACTCTAAATGATTGTCTGTGTTTCAGGAGCTCGGACCGTCGTTCACCCGAAGGCTCGGATCATCGCGGAGGCCGGACCCATCGTGATCGGAGAGGGAAACCTGATCGAGGAGCAAGCCTTGATCATCAACAGGTAAACACACTCATCATTTACCAAACATAAGACTTCATTCCTCTTCAGAGCACAAATGGAGATGTGTTTAATGAAATTAAAAGTGTGTATCTTCTGTCATCATGCGTGTGAAATCACAGTTTTCCTGAAAACATCCTGCCCGACGCCGAGGATGTGGAGCCCAAAGCCATGAGCATCGGGACCAATAACGTCTTCGAGGTCGGATGCGGTACGTCTTCTTTCGATCGGTTCAACATCAGCTTCTGTCAACTAAACCTAACGTGAGTGAGTGTGTGTGTGTGTTTCAGTGTCTCAGGCCTTGAAGATCGGGGACAACAACGTCATTGAATCCAAAGGTGAGGAAAGTGTGTGTGTGTGTGTGTGTGTGTGTGAGAGAGAGTGTTTGTGTGTGCAGCTGCTGATGCTGGTGTGTGTGTGTGTGTGTGTGTGTGTGTGTGTGTGTGTGTGTGTGTGTGTGTGTGTGTGTGTGCGCGCAGCTGCTGATGATGCTGGTGTGTGTGTGTTTGTGTGTGTACAGCTGCTGATGCTGGTGTGTGTGCAGCTGCTGGTGTGTGTGTGTGTGTGTGTGTGTGTGTGCACAGCTGCTGATGCTGGTGTGTGTGTGCAGCTGCTGATGCTGGTGTGTGTGTGTGTGTGTGTGCAGCTGCTGATGGTGGTGTGTGTGTGTGTGTGTGTGTGTGTGTGTGTGTGTGTGTGCACAGCTGCTGGTGTGTGTGTGTGTGTGTGTGTGTGTGTGTGTTTGTGTGTGCAGCTGCTGATGCTGGTGTGTGTGTGTGTGTGTGTGTGTGTGTGTGTGTGCAGCTGAAGTCGGGAGGAATGTGATGCTGACCAGTGGCTGTATCGTCGGCGCGTGTTGTCAAGTGAACACATGTGAAGTGATTCCGGAGAACACGGTTATCTACGGCTCCGAGTGTTTGAGGCGTGTGCAGACCGAGAGACCGCAGGTAACCAGACGAGTGTGTGTGTGTGTGTTCCTGATAGAGAGAAATCTATGCTTTATTCTGACTCTCTCTCTCCATTAAAAGCCTCAAACGCTGCAGCTGGACTTCCTGATGAAGATTTTGCCGAATTACCATCATCTTAAGAAAACGGTGAAAGGGAATTCGACTCCGGCGAGGAGCTGAGAATCTGAGATATTAAAGATGAACGCAGATTTGCTTTTGCTTACAGTTTATTTCCTGCTCGTAATGTTTCGGTATTATATTGTAATGCAGTTATTGATGCATTAAACTCTGTCCTGTGTCTCATGTGTTTTTGTTTCTTGTGCACTTCATCTCTGATCCACACGGTGTCGCCACAGTAACAGTGAGTTAACACAGTGAGTGAAAGTGAAACTGACATGAAGTATGACAACTATACTCAGAGTGTGTCTGTATTTAACCAATCCAAGTTAGTGCACACACACACATTACATACTTTATTTGATTCCACATTACAAGTCCATTTGCATTAGGAATCACATTTTTTGAACGATCCAATAGATTAAAACAAATCAGCACATTGTTATGGATTATACAGTTCACATACAGTATACACACTCACACACGTGTGCACACACTCTCACTCACACAGAGACACACACACTCTCTCATACACACATTCACACACACACACTCTCATACACACACTCTTTTTCACACACACACAGACACACACACTCTCATACACACACACACTCACACACACTCTCTCTCATACACACACTCACTCACACACGCGTGCACACTCTCACTCACACACAGACACACACACACACACTCTCATACACACACATATCACTCACACTCACTCACACACGCGTGCACACACTCTCACTCACACAGAGACACACACACTTTCTCACTCACATACACACACACACTCTCATACACGCGTGCACACTCTCACTCACTCACACACAGAGAGACACACATCAGTGGGCAGCCATTCACTGGTGGTCAGTAACGGGCAGAAGTTATTGTGGCCCATCCGGACGCATTGAGAACATCAGAGAAACATAAGTTCTGTGTTACTGAACATGACAGTGTCTATAAATAGCGAACAGAGTCTGCAGTGATAAAGGGCAGGTTCAGGGCCGGTTAGTGTTGAGACTGATGACCTTTGCGTCAGGGCTTGAACTTCTGATGGGAACTGACATTTCTTCTACATTATTATTCCCACACACTCTTTAAACGTGTGTTTTCCATCTGTCTGTTATTACAGTGTGTGTGAGAAACTGCTGCTTTTCTAATGTTATCACTCACCATTTACTGAACAAGGGAAAAAGTTTTCTTTTTCAATTTCAAGGAAAATTATTTTCCTTTTAAATCTAACTCGCGCACGACACCACCGTGACGCGCAATGCGGACGCGCGTATTTCACCGCGGGAGCGCGCTGGGACAGGCAGACGTGCTGCACGAGCTCATGAGTTTAATTTCATATTTCTGATCCAGAATGAACAATTCCAGCGAGAATGAACTTAAGAGCACAGATGAAGAGGTGAGTTACTATTTACCGGATAATAATAATAAAAAATCATTAGCTTAATTTAAAATATTAGCAACATTTAAAACTGAAACTGGCAATGATGTGAAGTTAATTGAATTACACGAGATCAGTGTCACTGTTCAGATCTGTGATGAATCTGTTATGTCTCGTGTGTTCATGTATTCTGCTGCATCACTGTTCATCTGATCTGAACATCTTTAGAAAATAAAAACACTTTGAAGTAATTCTCCTGATGCCTGATGATGAAGCGGTCAGGTGTGTTTCTGTGTGTTTTCTGCAGGTCAGGACTCTGTTTGTCAGTGGGTTACCGCTGGACATAAAGCCCAGAGAGCTTTACCTGTTGTTCAGGCCTTTCCAGGTGAGACTCAGTGTGTTTGACCTGAATGTTCATCATGAAACTACTGCCAACACATCTTCATCTTTGATTCTCTTCATCAGGGTTATGAAGGATCCTTAATCAGATTTACCTCTAAACAGGTGAGAAATATCAAGTATATAATGCATGTTATATCTATACGACACAATACTCTCCATGAGCTGAAGTCAGTGATGAACGGGAGAGTCAGAAGAGTGAAGATGTGAAAAACAACCACAGCAGTGTTGACCAGATAATGACCAGCTTGACTCGAGAAAGTCTGGACACAAGTTAGCTGTAGTTTTTAAAGATTGAAGTTTGAAGCTTTTAAGGTCATGCAGTCGTGTTCTGGGTGGTCACTATGGTTTTGCTATGCAGTCACTATGGTACTTTGAGTGGGGTCTAGACGGTTGCTAGGGTGTTATTATGGTGTTGCTAGGATGTTTTAGGGGGTTGCTAGGGTATTATGGTGTTGCTAGGATGTTTTAGGAGGCTGTTAGGGTATTAAGGTGTTGCTAGGATGTTTTGGGTGGTTGCTAGGAGGTTGCTAGGGTATTACAGTTTTGCTAGGATGCTTTGGGTGGTTGCTAGGAGGTTGCTAGGGTATTACAGTTTTCCTAGAATGTTTTGGATGGTTGCTAGGAGGTTTGCTAGGGTATTACAGTTTTGCTAGGGTATTACAGTTTTGCTAGGATGTTTTGGATGGTTGCTAGGAGGTTGCTAGGGTATTATGGTGTTGCTAGGATGTTTTGGGTGGTTGTTAGGAGGTTGCTAGGGTATTATGGTGTTGCTATGGTGTTTTGGGTTGTTGCTAGGAGGTTGCTAGGGTATTATAGTGTTGCTAGGATGTTTTGGGTGGTTGTTAGGTGGTGTTGCTTGGATGTTTTGGGTGGTTGCTAGGGTATTGTGATGTTGCTAGGATGTTTGGGTGGTTGCTAGGAGGTTGCTATGGTATTATGGTGTTGCTAGGATGTTTTGAGTGGTTGCTAGGAGGTTGCTAGGGTATTACAGTTTTTCTAGGATGTTTTGGGTGGTTGCTAGGGTATTATGGTGTTGCTAGGCTAGGATGTTTTAGGTGGTTGCTAGGAGGTTGCTAGGGTATTACAGTGTTTTTGTAATTTATTGGCAAGTTAGGGTTTCAGATTAAAAAAATCTGAAAACTGCTTGATTTACAATGTGGAAATGCAACATCACAGTCTGTGATTATAGATCAATATCTGTGTGTTTGTGATTGATTTATGATGTCTGTGTGATGAATGAATGTGTGGTTTATGCTTTTATTCCCAGTTCTCCAGAATGGATAGTTGATCAGTAATGTGTCAGGAACTTTATATATTTATTAACATGAGGAGTTCAGCTAAATATTCATATGAATGTGTTTGTGAAAGGAAGATGATCATTTGGTCACTCACCCTTTATTATCTGTTTTACAATCACTAACTTTAACGGTTGCTGTGATGTGACAAATTATCTATTAAAAATAGAAATATTACATGTGGAGTCTCAATTATTATGAGTTATACCTGTAAAGCTGAACTCATCTCTGCATAAATGTCTTTCTTTCTGAAGCTTTAGATAGTTGAAGTGTCTGTGTATTTTTAGAAATGCCTCTTATCTCTTTCAGAAGCGTAAAGGAAATGGAGACACACACTTCCTGTGTTGTAATGAGGACATTCGAGGGTTAGAAATAATATTATCTTAAACTGCCAATGAGAGGAACTGGCTGCTAAAGTGTGTGTGAACAAACGTCTCCACAGTAACATACATATTAACTAAACAAACTTATATATATAATATAATAAAGCCTGATGAGAATGTAGAAATGCAGAAGGTGTGTGTGAATTCAGTGTGAGGGTCAGAAATCACGGAAGTCGTGGAAGGACCAAACTGATAGAAACAGTGTTTTGTGGTGAATCTACAGCTCATCTCCGTGTGTTTGTGTCTGTCAGGCTCGATCCGTCTCCAGTTCATCCAGTCCTGACTGACGTTATTTTCCTGAACGTTGTTTCAC
This sequence comes from Coreius guichenoti, assembly GCA_039654105.1. Lineage (NCBI taxonomy): Eukaryota > Metazoa > Chordata > Actinopteri > Cypriniformes > Gobionidae > Coreius > Coreius guichenoti. The sequence continues at coordinate 53,319 of CM077168.1, forward strand.
TGGGAGAATAAAATGTGCTTTGAATGTCATTTCATGTTGACGTTAGCAGTCGCTCAGTCGTCTATATCCCAAACTCTCTGCTGTTTGAGCACTTTGAAGAGCTTTTTCTTGATTTCTTTGTGTTTTCTGCAGCCGGTGGGGTTTGTAAGTTTTGACAGTCGCTCAGAGGCGGAGGCCGCTAAGATCGCCCTGAACGTAAGTTTAACGCTATCATCTCAACATGGCATTGCTAAAAAAAGACCAAAGGCTCCTGGTGTGGTGGATTTGACAGACTACACACTCACACACTCAGAAACTTCACACACGATCATGTTTCTGTACGGAACGCTGCAGATTTGAGCTGCGGTTGTGGGAACTCAGGACGCAGTTTTTGCCCTGAGTCAATCCGTAGATTAAAGAGTTCATCTGCTTCTCATTCTCTCTCTCTTGTTTTCATTGATCCAGGATTTGGTTTTAATCTCAGTGTGAAACAGGAGAGATTGACCTTGAGAGGATTTGAACTGCAGTTAATAAATCTTAAAATTAGATTCACACACACAAATAATGAAAGGCAGCATTAAAATGACTTAGTTTAGCATTTATATAGTTTCCCATGTCTTTGTATGGGTTACTTTCTTGAACTGAATTGTACAAAATATGATTAGTGTTTGATTAAAGATCTTGACGTGAGTTTGGTCTAAATTTGATGTGAAGTCTTGATCCTTACGAGGGGTGTGAATCGCCACTGGTCTCACAGTTCAGTTCTATTATCATGTCAACGATGCGATTCAATATCACGATGCGTTGAAATATTACTGCACATGGCTATATATTCCTCAGATATATGAACCTTTTTATTTAATCTGCTCCATGAAAGTACAATTCCTGAATTAGTCAAACACAACTTGTCTGAACACAGCAGACGACAGGAGCATTTACAACTAATAAACACTAGTAAATACTAAAACACATGAAACTGTCAAGTAGTGAACGTAAGTTATGATAACCCTCACACACACACTTGCACGCAGTGTTGCCAAGTCTGTGGTTTTCCCGTGGAATTGGGCTACTTTTAAGTTGTAGAAACGTCAGAGAAACGTCAGTATGCTATAGCGTCTATAGTCGATTACGGTCTATTACTGCATCAATGCAGAATCGTCCAAGTCCGCTTCGCGATGCATCATAGAAACGATTAATTTTAACACCCCTAACCCTTACTAATAAACTATTCACGTCATGTCACTCAGATACCTGGACTGCAAACAGTAGTTTTAATAACACTTCATCTCATTTGTTCAGTGTTTCTGGTGTAAAATTGCATTAGATGTGAACGGATATATTATTTTTACTGATTAGCGGCATTTTTTAGTAAGCAAGCACAGTGGGACTACAATCTCAACATGTGCCAATTGACCATCGTAACGCAACTGATTGTCTGCTCGCCGCTCGTCTTACATGTTTAACTGCACAAAAGGACAAACTGCTGTCAAACTTGCATCTGCCTCAGCTGAGAATCTGACGAATTTCAACAGTCCGAACAATATAGTAACAGCAGGCTAATGTTGACTTTATGTTTAGACTATATATCTAAAGGAGAACTAGCTCTCCTGTATCTAACATCAAAAGTAATGTTTCATAGTAATTGATGCATAATATGATACAGTAATCCAATATGTAAAACTGCTTTGAAACAGTGTTTATTGTGAAAGCACTATACAAATAAACCTGAAACCTGACATGAGATCTCCAATTTCTTTATCACTTGCGCTGAGAGCCACTGTATGAGAAACCCTGCTGTATAAAGCACATTTGAGTTGTGTGGTGTGGGAATGAGATTGATTTCAGCAAGAGGAAGACATGTTTTCTGTGATGTTTGATTCCTCTTTTTCAGGGAGTTCGCTTTGACCCGGATATTCCCCAGACTTTACGGCTGGAGTTTGCCAAAGCCAATACCAAAATGGCCAAGAACAAACTAGTGGGAATCCCAAACCCTCCTCCATCCCGACAAAGTCCTGGACTGCCCTGTGTCAGCCGAGACCCCTGTGAGTAAAACAAATCTAAATGAGGACATAGCATAAACGTTTCAGTTACTAACGTAACCTCGGTTCACTGAGATAACGGGGATGAGCATTGTGTCCTGTTCCTGTTTACCTGCACACACAAATGGCATTTCAGCCCGCCAAAACTGAGCATAGTAGCATGGCCAGCTACGCAATGCTCGTTCCCATTATCTCAGGGAACCGAGGTTACATTATTAACCGAAACGTTCCCTTTTGATACGGTTCACTCGCATTGGGGCTATGGGTAACGCAATCCAATAGCGCTGTGCTATGGGCACAAAAACGGATACCGTCCTGCAAGCCCAGCCTGAGGGCACTTGGGACCGTAATTCACCCAGCATAGCATGCTCAAGCCTTCGAGGCCGGAGCTCAGTGAGGCATGATACCCTAATCTGACTGGACCCTTCAGGGGCCATGGACTAGTTTTAAACAGACAAAATCCATGCTTGAAGAGCAGGGATGTCTAGGTTATAAAATCTGGCAAAAAAAAAGCTAAGGACTGTGGATAGATCCCAGGACGGAGGGGGCGAGGTGGATTCTGCCTTCTAGCTCCCCAGAGGAACATCACAATTAGGCCGTTCCTTCCAACTGATTGGCCGGCAATAGGGGCATGGTGCGGCGCTATGGCCGCCATATGCACTTTGAGCGTGGATCGCAGATGGCCTGGGCTGTAGACTCGCTGCACAGCTCTTTAAAGACAGCCGGGTCAGGTCCAGACTCGTCCATGGACCAGTTCCAACCGCGGCCTGGTATCACCTGGCTTTTTAGATGGCAGGGGAAGGGGGGAGTCCCTGATATGGTGTCATTGAAATCCTCCTCGGATCTGCTGAAAGATACCAAGCCACTTGCACAGATGAGGGCTGCTGGTTATCGTGGGTGAAGAGCACTGATGAGTCCTCTCGCTGTGGGGAGAGTGAGGCACACAGGAGCTGAGCCCAAATGTTTGGCTCCACGGCTGTTTCTTCCGCCTTGGCTCTTGAGGGGAAGAAAACGGGGGGAAGCATGAGAAGGGGAATCTTTCTCTTTAAAGAAAGTGTAGTGAGAGCAGCAGGTCACGGCGAGTGAAGCCTCAGCGTGGGCACGGCCCAGGCAAGTGATGCACTCGGTGTGTGTTTGTCGGAGGGAAGCAGGGGAGCGCTGCATGAACCACACTTGGTGCAACATTTTGCAACGAACGTCGCTGAATTTGCCCTTTTAAGGTCGCCGGATAGCTGCAGGGGAGGAGCGCCAAGTCATCTGCAACTGCTGAAGCCACGTTAATCCACTGCTGAGGCTTGTTCAAAGAAACAGAGGTTCCCCATAGCATCAAACTAGTGAACTGTATTGAAAAGGAAACTTGTGTTTTTTTAAGTAAAAAGCTAGATATATTGACTGCAGTCTTACCCAAACCACCCAAAAACCTGAACCACAAAACAATTTACAGATGTGAGATCTGTGTACTGATTTCCATACATTTTACTCCTGTGTTGATCTGGTGTTGTGCAACATTCAATCGCTGCAGATTCCTGTTGCCCTTTTGTGATGCCTGACTAATGTGAAAGATTTCTCTCCAGCTTGTCTCTCTGTTCAATGAGTCTTTATGTTTCCATACAAAGTTGCGAATTTAACTTATGCGTATAAATCGTATAAAACATTTGCGGATAAAGCAGTGTACATCACAAATTACTTGCTTCTCAGAGTGGCAGACGAAACTAAATAAATGCTGTCATGTTCTCTTGCATTGGGATGCTGGTGTTTGGGAACACAAGCGTGTTAGACGCTTCTGGGAGGGATTAAACCAAATCATTCTGATGACAGACTTTGGCTCAGGCATTTCAGAATGACCAAACCAACATTTGAGATGTGTGATTTATTTGGTAAATGTGTTTCCATCATAGTCTATGCACATCTTTTTAAAAAAAATATCCACCTCAGTTGAACGCATACACAACGGCTCTTCTCCTGTAAACTCACGCTAGTCCTGTTGTTGTTTAGATGAGTTCATGTTGCCTGGACTGTATCCCAGCAGTCCTGATGTGTGGCCATCATACCCACTGTACCCTGCTGAATTGCCACCTGCTGCGTATGCATACAGTTCATCACTGCACTCTCAGGTAACACACACTTGCCTACAGTTCAACACTGCACTCTCAGGTAACACACACTTGCCTACAGTTTATCACTGCACTCTCAGGTAACACACACTTGCCTACAGCTCATCACTGCACGCTCAGGTAACACACACCTGCCTACAGCTCATCACTGCACGCTCAGGTAACACACACCTGCCTACAGCTCATCACTGCACGCTCAGGTAACACACACTTGCCTACAGCTCATCACTGCACGCTCAGGTAACACACACGTGCCTACATCTCATCATTGCACACTCAGGTAACACACACTTGCCTACAGTTCATCACTGCACACTCAGGTAACACACACCTGCCTACAGCTGAAGCTGCACCTTGCACCTGTCATTTACACAAGTCTTTGAATTTAATACACATTAAATCCTATGAATCTCTGCGTCTTTAGTGATATCTAGCTATTTTTATTAATAAAACAATCTGTATTGGATATTTTGCTATATAAACAATGGTGACATGACTTGACTTGATTAGTATACTTAGTATATACTAAGTAAAGTTAAGTAAAGTTCAAGTATGTTTTTAAGCATACCATATATAGTAAGTATACTAATATCAATGTACTAGTAGTATACTTATAAGTTTACTGTTTCAATACTACTTGGGACTAAATTGGCCGGATTTTTTAAGTATAAAATTATACTTTGTGTAACAGTAGTAAACGTCTCGGTTACGCATGTAACCCTCATTCCCCTGAACGGAGACGTTACTTCAACGTTACTGACGTATAGGAATCACGCCAGGGAGCGGATGTAATGCACATTTGCTTTTTGATAAGTAGCCGAAACAGTGACCCGGCCACTCAGTGGGGTACAGGAATCGTGGTGACGGGATGTAACGTCTCTGTTCCCTCCTTCAGCGAATGAGGTTACATGCGTAACCAAGACATTCCCTTTCAGTTGGTCACGTTCACCGTTACACCACTGTCACCGACGTATTGGGATCCCTAACAAAGCGCCACTATTGCTGCCCCCTTCCAGCGCCCTGCGTAAGCCTCCTAATCCCCACGCAACTCTTGGGGTGGAAGATGGGATGCAGAGAGTGTCGATCACTGCTGTTTCGCATGACCCACTCAGTGAGATTATTGGATAACACTGGGAAAGCCCCAATTAGGGCAGTGCAACATATGGAATGTCTCTGAGGTGGCTCCGGCCCAGTTAGGAGGGAATCAACACCAGCAGGGACGGCAGAGCGGACTCTGCCAAGGGAAAAACACGGGCTCCCTGTAGGGAGCCGTACCGTGGAAGAATACACATGGGATCACCGTAGGGATCACAACATATGGCACTTAGCCTAGCACAGGTTCCACCAATGCATACGAGTGTTAGGCCTGGCATCAGATGCTCCGCCATGTTTGACTGCCGAGGGTGGTGGAGGAACTCTACAGGGTTTGCCAATCTGGGGAACTCACTGGAGCAACATAAACGCACTTATCGGCTCCATAGAAGGGGAGTGGCGCAGCAAGCCAACACTGAGCAGGGTCTCAGGTGTTACTGTCTATTTGAAGCGAGCACACGAGAGGATACTGGCTCTACATAAAGGCTATAGAATCTAGCAAATGTGTTTGGTGTCGCCTAGCCCAAAGCCTCTACATATATCTGTCAGCTAGGTGCCCTGAACCAGCGCCCAGGAAGAGGCCACACCCCTAGTAGAGTGGGCTCTCAACCCAAGTGGGCAAGGCACGCTTTGGGACTGGTACGCCAAGGCGATGGCATCCACTATCCAGTGGGCCAACCTCTGCTTGGAGACAGCTTTTCCCTTCTGCTGGCCTCCGTAACAGACAAAGAGCTGGTCTGAGGTCCTAAAGCTCTGCATCCAGTCCACGTACAGCACGGATAGGAAAGTGCAAAGCTAGGGCTGGGTCTGCCTCCTCCAAGGGCAGTGCTTGCAGGTTCACCACCTGGTCCCTGAAAGGAGTGGTGGTAACCTTGGACACATATCCAGGCACAATTTGTCGACCGAAAATGCGTGCAGGTCCAGGGTGGGGGACCTGCACGCATTTTCGGTCGACAAATTGTGCCTGGATATGTGTAGATGCCAGTGCAGTCAGGAGTACTGTCTTCATGGACAAGATTTTCAACTCAGCTGACTGCAGTGCCTCAAAAGGGGCTCTCTGAAGTGCAGATAGCACCAGTGAGAGGTCCCAAGAGGGTACGGGGTGAGAGCGAGGAGGATTTAATCATCTCGCACCCCTGAAGAACCTGATGATCAAGTCATGCTTTCCCAGAGACTTACCATCGACTGCATCGTGATGTGCGGCAATAGTGGCAACATACACTTTCAGGGAGACAGCCTTCGCTCCAGCCCATCTTGCAGGAAGGAAAGCACAACTCTGACCGGTCTTCCCAGGGAGCAGAACACCATTTGACGAACAGGTTCCATTTCAGCGCGTAGAGGGGGCTCTAGTGGACGTGGGGTATATCACCTAATTCCTGCCATAGGGTGCCCCGTCTCTGAGAAAGCAGGTCCTTCCTCAGAGGAATGCTCCAGGGAGGGGCTGTTGTGAGGAGCATCAGTTCATTCAGTTGTGATGTGTCCGGGGCGGCAAACAGATCTACCTGTCTCGAAGCATCTCCATATCAGCTGGACTGACCGGGGATGGAGTCGGCACTCTCCCGTAAGCACAGATTGGCGTGAGAGCTCGTCGGCTGCATGATTCAGCAGGCCTGGGATGTGAATGGCATGAAGCAACCTCAGATGCTTCTGACTCCATAGAAAGGAGATGGCGGGCGAGTTGCGACATACGACAGGAGGGTAGACCACCTTGCTGGTTGATGTACGCAACGGTCGCAGTGTTGTCCGTACGGAGTACCTCTCCAGGAAGCGCTCTTAGGACACAACTGCATCGCTACAGCGCGCTCCACTGGCGCAATATCCACGTACACTTTGGCCGCTTCGCCATCAAGGGTAGTAAGGGTGGGGGAGGTACCAGACCGGTTTCGGGTAGAGAAAGGTGTCTAGTAAAGTTGCGACCACCGCTGTAGCACTGTCACACCAAAACCGGATAAGAGGCTTCCTCCTGAAGAACACTCGTTTTTAGTACACACTCTTTGTCTTTATCCCCAGAGGACATAAGCTCACCCTCCGATGCAGCAATCGACATCTGGTCGTTGGGGGAGACCCGAATGAAACGTCCACAGGAAGCTCCGTTTTCGTATTTATACCTGCACTGAGGGGCAGATCTCGCACGGCAATCTCCATTGGCTTGTTTAGTTTACACTCGAAGAGGATTGGGCTCCCTGGCGTGATCCCAATATGTCGGTGACGTCGACGTAACATCGAACGTGACCGACTGATTATTAGGTATTATTATTTTTTTAATTCACCTTTAACTGTACTCTTTCCATTTTAAAAACAGTTTATTCTGGCTTCATGCACAATTTTAAATCAACACTTGAATGTGGGTAAAAAAAAATATATATAATTTCAGTAAAAATTTTAATCCGGACTTTGTACGGATGTTATTCAGAATGATAAGCAAAACACAGATGGAGTAGATTGAGTCCATCTACACCCTCAAAGCTTCACAGTCGTTTCCTCTTTATGGGTTTGACATTTAATTCAATCACGTTAGGCAATCTTCTATCACTTGTTTCTGAGTCCGGATCACCCTGTCAGGGTTTATTTTGATAATTGACTGACTGTACATTTTCCCGCTTATTACATGGTTATGTGCCACATAAGTAAATTAATAGACACAAAATATTGATTTGAGTTTAAATATTTTATTAATCACTTGTAATAAACTCCAAGCTTCCATTAAGAATAACAGTTCCTTGAAGCGGCATTTAGCCAAGACAAACAAACAAGTTCAAACAAAACGAATATGTAAGGGATAATTGTCAGGGTTATGTTATGTTTCATTGTTTTAGTTCTGCGCCTGTTTGCTTACTGACCCAAACTCCAATCCGAACCACGAATAAAGATGCTAACTGAAGTTTCTGACATCCTGGTTTACTAGAGAGTTAGAGAGTTTTACAGATGAGTATTCTCCCTCTGTCTCTAGAGCTGGTGATCTACTGTACTCATGAATATTAATGATCATACGCATGTTCTGACTTGAGTTTTGTGTGTCAGATTCACTGGCTGCCCGCTACCGACGCAACCAATCAGGGCTGGAAGAGCCGACAGTTCTGTTGACGTATATATATGTGAGTATAACACACACATTTGTCACGTGATTTCCAAAATGCAAATTGCAGCATCATCTTGAAAACTGACTAAACTAAATATTATTAGAACAATTCATTGACTATTCAATCCATGTTTCATTAGCTCTTAACTATTTTAACACAACCACCGAGAGAAAACGATCTTCATGAGGAGCTGAAGGACTGATGCCGTTTGAAAACCGTTTGATGTTTGTCTGCAGGTGTGACGCGACAGATGACTTCCTGATCTTTTTCTGTCTTTCTCTTCATCAGTCTTTTCTGCCAGATACAGCCACATCAGTCTGAAACAAGAAGCGAGTAACTGTTATGTAAGTGATAATGTTCAGTCAGCCACTCATTGCCACAAAATAATCCCTGACACACATCAAAGCCGTTTATTACATAGCTGCATACCAGATAAATACACTATATTGCCAAAAGTATTGGGACACCCCTCCAAATCACTGAATTCAGGTGTTCAATCACTTCATGGCCACAGGTGTATAAATCAAGCACTAGGCATGCAGACGCTTCTACAAACATTTGTGAAAGAATGGGTCGCTCTCAGGAGCTCAGTGAACTCAAGCGTGGTACCGTGATAGGTTGCCACCTGTGCAATAAGTCCATTCCTGAAATTTCCTCACTACTAAATATTCCACGCTCAACTGTTAGTGGTGTTATAACAAAGTGGAAGCAATTGGGAACAACAGCAACTCAGGCCACGTAAAATCACAGAGCGGGGTCAGCGCATGCTGAGGGTCACAGTGCGCAGAAGTCGCCAACTTTCTGCAGAGTCAATAGCTACAGACCTCCAAACTTCTGTGGCCTTCAGATTAGCTCAAGAACAGTGCGTAGAGAGCTTCATGGAATGGGTTTCAATGGCCGAGCAGCTCATCCAAGCCTTACATCACCAAGTGCAATGCAAAGCCTGGGATGCAGTGGGGTAAAGCACGCCGCCACTGGACTCTAGAGCAGAGGAGACGTGTTCTCTGGAGTGACCAATCACGCTTCTCTGTCTGGCAATCCCATGGACGAGTCTGGGTTTGGCGGTTGCCAGGAGAATGGTGCTTGCCTGACTGCATTGTGCCAAGTGTAAAGTTTGATGGAGGGAGGATTATGGTGTGGGGTTGTTTTTCAGGGGTTGGGTTTGGCCCCTTAGTTCCAGTGAAAGGAACTCTTAATCCTTCAGCATACCAAGACATTTAGCTCCCAACACTGGGGGAACAATTTGGGGACGGCCCCTTCCTGTCCCAACATGACTGCGCACCAGTGCACAAAGCGTCGGTCCATAAAGACATGGATGAGCGAGTTTGGTGTGGAGGAACTTGACTGGCCTGCACAGAGTCCTGACCTCAACCCGATAGAACACCTTTGGGATGAATTAGAGCGGAGACTGCGAGCCAGGCCTTCTCGTCCAACATCAGTGCCTGACCTCACAAATGCGCTTCTAGAAGAATGGTCAAAAATTCCCATAATCACACTCCTAAACCTTGTGGAAAGCCTTCCCAGAAGAGTTGAAGCTGTTATAGCTGCAAAGGGTGGGCCAACTCCATATTAAACCCTACGGATTAAGAATGGGATGTCATTAAAGTTCATGTGCATGTAAAGGCAGGCGTCCCAAAACTTTTGGCAATGTAGTGTACATACATGGATGTGAAATATTGATTTGAGTGTAAATGATTATATGATGTGAAAGTAGAATGCACAGAAATGAGGTCATGAAATGAAATTCAGTGTCAAATATAAGAGCAGACGCATCATCAGTGCTTCATCTGACGTGAAAATCTGGTAATAATTACATGATTTACCAATAACATAATGTTTTGAATTTGTATTTGTACTTTGATGAAACTTGATCTATTTGATGTGACAAGAATAATATTGAACAAACATACAATAAAGAGAAAAGGAACATGTTCCAGCAAATATTCTTCTTTATCCACATGATCATAAAGTGTTTCTCATAGCCTGTTTTTAATGACATTCTAATGTTTTATGTTTATATTAATATCATGTGCTTCTGTGGTGAATGATGGAGTCAAATCACAAGTCCTTGATTTGTATAAACACATGAGTGTCGTCTGTTACCCCTGCGGGTCGTTTAAACTCTTCACTCTCTGTGTTTGATACTGAAGCTGATGCTGTGAGCCAGGACAATCACAAGATCAAGAACAAACCTCGTCCTCATCCTCATCCTCGCTTCTCTTCTCTATTGCTTGTGAAGTTTATGATTCATGATTATTTATAATGTTGTTCTTATTAGTTTAATCAATAATTACTGTAAGTTCTGATAGGTTGGTGCATGACTTGCCAAAAAGTCATTTCGGTATTTAAATTTTTTTAGATATTATATTGCATATTCTTTTTATTCATAAGGAGCAAATTAAGTATTTTTATAATGAATGAAGTGAAATGTTTTTTAGTGCCATTTTAATGTAATTGCTATGAGTTGTTTCTTATATGTACAAGAATGTTTTTAATGGCTATGAATGTCGTATTGAACTTTCATTAGCGCTTACTTAAATCATTAAATAAAAAAAGATTATGTGAGAATTCTTTGAAAACAGTCTGAGACTTATTTAATGTCTAAATATAATCAGAGAAACATCGTCTCACTCAGATGTTCTAATAATAGCAACACTTTTTATGTGCTTGATTAGACAAAACACTTTTACTGAGTGTGAGAGGAAGTGTGTGTGTGTTTTATATATATATATATACAGTGGGCACGTGAGCATCAGAACTGGACCACGGAGCAATGGAAGAAGGTGGCCTGGTCTGATGAATCACGTTTTCTTTTACATCACGTGGATGGCCGGGTGCGTGTGCGTGGCTTACCTGGGGAACACATGGCACCAGGATGCACTATGGGAAGAAGGCAAGCCGGCGGAGGCAGTGTGATGCTTTGGGCAATGTTCTGCTGGGAAACCTTGGGTCCTCCCATCCACGTGGATGTTACTTTGACACGTACCACCTACCTAAGCATTGTTGCAGACCATGTATGCCCTTTCATGGAAACGGTATTCCCTGGTGGCTGTGGCTCTTTCAGCAGGATAATGCTCCTGCCACAAAGCACAAATGGTTCAGGAATGGTTTGAGGAGCACAACAACGAGTTTGAGGTGTTGACTTGGCCTCCAAATTCCCCAGATCTCAATCCAATCGAGCATCTGTGGGATGTGCTGAACAAACAAGTCCGATCTATAGAGGCCCCACCTCGCAACTTACAGGACTTAAAGGATCTGCTGCTAACATCTTGGTGCCAGATACCACAGCACACCTTCAGGGGTCTAGTGGAGTCCATGCCTCGACAGGTCAGGGCTGTTTTGGGACCAACACAATATTAGGTCATAATGTTATGCCTGATTGCTGTATATCACATGTATATCTTGATCACACTGTAAAAACATATGTGCTAGTATCATAATTGAATTGAGTCCACTAAACTGGACAGCTTATTGATAAAACTATCAAAACCACTTAAAGGCCAGCAGGAAACTGCAGCTGTATCCGCCAAACATGAACCAATGCTGCCATCTGCTGGTTCATCACACACACACACACACACACACACACTCTCACACACACACACACTCACACACACACACACTCTCATACACACACACTCACACACACACTCACACACACATACACACACACATTCTCTCACACACACACACTCACACACAGACAGTCACACACTCTCAAACACACACACTCACACTCTCTCACACACACACACACACCTCATACACACACATTCTCTCTCACACACATGAATGCTTTTATTTGGATCTGAAAGACATTACAAAGAAAACAAGATCCAAATACTCTGGGAAGAGTCATTAACAAGGTGACAGGTCTACAATTCATGGCTCACATACTTTTACAGGTCCTTCCATTTATAACACTTAACACATTAAGGATAAACAAAACATCTCCGTCTCCATATTTGCATGCTCCCTATGGTGGCTGAAACGGAGCAGAATTTTGCAAGCCTTTTTTTGCAGCCCCCCTAACTGCATCCCCCTGACCACATTCTTATGGACATGGCCTAAACTTCCAAACACCAGAGTTATTAATTTACAGTTGTATCCAAGTCAGTGAATGAGATCTACCAGTGGTTGATATTTCAATAGTTTGGAATAGTAACAAGTATCCATATACAGGTCAAAACAGCAGCCCACCTCAAAGATACATACAGATTTCATAACCTCTTTTACAATTACAATGTCAGGAGTATTCGGCATGTTTTTAAAGTAGTCCCTGTCAGATGTATTCTGATGAAACCAGTTAAACTGTACAGTGCTATGCTGGTAAATCTTACTATCATGTCCATGGATTATCTTTTGCAAGTCCTTTGCAACCAGATCAACCAAACGGTCATGTCTGGCCACATAAAGTCCTTTATAATTGTAGCATCCGTTTAATATGTGAGCAACCGTTTCATTTTCCTGCTGAGTTGGGTGTAATATACAGTAGGGTTCATGCTTTGATGGATACCATGTTGCCAGATTGTACTTAGTTGGGAGACACTGTAATCTTGCTTTAATCATGAATATTAGGATGTCATCTGAAATTGAAGGGTTTGTCAGGACAGAATGAGACACTGAATGGTCGGCAAATTGAAGTAATGCAAGTTTTCCTTGTAATCTAAGGCCCGTCCAGTGCTGTCCGCTTTGGGTCTGTCTAAGATTAAGAATTAAGGCTCTTGCGTGTTTAATCTGTAGCTGGTGAGGTGTATTGTCTTTACTGAGGATCGCCAGGGTGGAAACCAGCGGATCGGTGATTATGTTGTCGTTGAGGGCAACTACTGCTCCGTCAGGGTCCCAGCCAGGACAGCTGTATTCCTGTACGGTAGCATAGATCATTTAAATCTAGCCAGTCAGAGCTCCAAATCCGGCTGCTCTGATGTCCAACTTTCCGTTCTGCTTTAGTTTAAATCCAAGAAACTGGGACTCGTTTGTGGAAGCAGCAGGTATTTTGCGACGCTGTAGATGTAAAAACAGCGATTCGCGTGATAGTTCTCTAACAGTTGTATCGTCATTGTTGAGCATGTTTAGAAGATGTCCTGTTATGGAAGCGGTGTAGAGCCATTCAATGATTGGGGCGGCGAGACCTCCGTCTCTGTGCGGCTGGAAGATAATGTCCCGAGTGTAAACGACTATTAAGACAAAACCATTTCCTCACCAGCTTCACCGTTTCGTTGTTCATCGCTGACAGCGTACGTTGTGGAATATGTATGTTCGGGAAAAGATGTTGGATTTTAGCCGCTGCGATCAGCCTGATGGCCTCAGTTTTCATCATTATGGGAAGTGGGGCAGCATCAATCAGCCCAAGAATGTACTCGTGACACAGCTCTGTGATTTGTTCCTCCCAATCGCCGCTGACGTTAAATTTATGACCCAGATAAGGATAAGTGGCGTTCATACAGTCGGATGGGTTTCTGCATTAATGAGAAGGCAGGGGGTTTGTCAGATTTTGCTTGATACCCTCTGTTTCCTCCACTGCGTCTTTCATAGAATGCAGCACATTTTGTATGTTTGTCTAAACCTGACCACCTTATGAACTCATCTGTGCGGAGGAGCATGTTGGAAATTACACTTTCATCTCTTGAGGAGATTTCCACATCGTCCGCATAGCCTTGCACTGGGTTTGGGGATCGCACACCTGCTGGCGCGCACTGGCACAACCACTTCATCCAGGAGTTAATCGCCAGTGACGGCGCTCCACGGGCACCCTGTTTTGATGCCGATTTTGAGTGGTATAGGATCGGTTAGGGCGCTTCCACATATGACTTGGATGTAAGAGTTATTATAAACATCTTTAATTACACACACTCTCTCTCACACACACACACACACACACACACACTCGCACACACACACTCACTCACACACACACACACACTCTCTCTCTCTCACACACACACACACACACACTCTCACACACACACACACACTCACACACACACCCGCAGGAGATGCCAGCATGAGCCTCGCCCTCGTGTGTGTGTGTGTGTGTGTGTGTGTGTGTGTGTGTGTGTGTGTGTGTGTGTGTGTGTGTGTGTGTGTGTGTGATATCAGCTTTAGTGATTCATGACTGAACTGAGTCTCATTGCTGGCTCAGTAAAATCTGTTGTCACTACAGCACCAGTATTTGAGTTGTGTTAAGCTCCTGGGCTCACAGGAAATGATGTTTTCCATACATTTTACGTCGATTAGTGAACATGTTTATGCAGCTGAACATTTAGTCTGCACAGCACAATTGATGGAAAAAGACACAGAATCCATTTAATAGCATAAACTCAGTTAAGAATTATATCTTATACTGCCAGTTACAGAAATGAACTATTCCATTAAGGGGTGATGTGTGTGTGTGTGTGTGAGAGAGAGAGAGAGAGAGAGAGAGAGAGAGAGAGAGAGAGAGAGAGAGAGAGAGAGAGAGAGAGTCTTTACTGTGAAATTTTTCAATGTAATCAATAAATTAAATTCGATTCGATTAGAATAATAAGACATGTTTACCAGTCAAATCTAAGACCTGAGTATACTTAGTGGTCCATCATAGTGGACTTTGTTTTCAAGAACTCGTCACCCACACATGCGCTGTTGCACGCGTACCGTCCGCGCAGACACAAAAAAGCCCAAAGTATACTTACGTCCGCACACCCCGTCCACGGTGCGCGTACAACAGTGCAAGTGCAAGAAAGACAGAAGAGACACAACAACTGCGCACGTGTTGCTCGGCCATCCGCGCTCATCTTTGGTTGAGTTTACTTTGAAAGCTGTTCGGACACGATTGCGCGCGAGGCGCGTCCGGACGCGGAAATTGAAGTATACCCGGGCCTTAACTGGGCTGTGCGTGGACGGGGTGTGCGGACCTCCGTGATTTTGGACTAATTGATTTGGAATCCTCATTGATTTTTATTATCTTAATAAAAGCCTTTTATTTTTGTATTCAAACGTTTATTTAGAAAAAGTATTCCAAACTTCTAATGTGATACTACAGTAATACTGCAATGCCACTTCTTCCCTTGACTTTAAATTTAGAGTCACTGCAGGCAAACTCTCCGCTCAGAGATTTCAGCGTGTTTTCTCTCAGAACGATTAGATCTGAATGTGGGCTTGAACCTGCAGCGTCGCGGCGTGAAGGAGTTCCAGTCACACTGTAAACCTGCCTTATCTGCTTGAGATGTGAAGAGATGTTGAGAGAAGATGGTGAGATACTGCCGGCACGTAAGACGCTCTTCTGCCAACAGATCTCGAGCGATACACACCGCTCTTTAGCTAACGCCAGCCGATGGCCCGGTCAGGCGGTTTAATCTATACGGTATTAACAGAAGGAAATCTATGGCTGTCAAAAACAAGCTGTTGAACGAATTTAAATTAAGGAAAACTTTTCCACGAAATTGAATTATGTTTTTCCAACAAAATCTAATTGGTTTCAAATGATTTGTTGTAGTCTTATTGTATGAACTTAAATTAATTTAGTCAAGACTACTAAAAAAAATCATGTCAGTCCTACTAGATAAAGTAGGGTAAAGAGGGGTAGAACTGATGATCATATTTAGGCTGTAGGAATTGTGTCAAACAAATGTATATAACTGTCAAATATAACATCAAACTTTACCAGGTCAGGGTTAGGGCTTTCCCTTTAATAAAAAAAAAACATATTAAACAGCACTTTATTTCAACATTTACTCTCCTGATCCTTCCCTATGCAAAGCATGCTGGGAACTAGAAATACACTGCTCAGTTTCAGTCAGTGCAACAGAAATGATTCATGTTGTCCCAACACAAATGGTTTAGGTTAACTTAACACTTTACAAATTTAATTTCATTTAACATAATGAAATTGAGTAAAAATGGCAATTAAGTAAAAAACTAAAGATTTGTGTTTTGTGTTGTTTCAGCTTATTTCATTTAAATTGAGCAAACAGTTAGAATAATTTTTTTGAGCGAGGGAAACTCAAACAAAACACATCTGCAAATATGTACTGTGATCAGACGGCTGATAGGAAACAGGATGTACAGCGTTAGGACACTGTACGTAATTTAACATTGAACATAAGTCTGCAAATATCCTCCATTATACCCAAACGAACATAAAGTCTGCAAATAAAATATAACCTTCAACAAATTTAACACAACATTGAACAAACAGATCATATTCATAAACTGTGTCTTGTTTTGTCACAGATAAAGACATCATTCCCAGTTTCTCACGTTCCCACACGTTCCCAACGCTTCAGGTGAGATCACGTCCTTCATCCTGTCCTCGCAAATAAAGACAAATCTACTTCAGTTTAGGAAATCTTGGATGACTTGTGTTTTTGCTTGTCATCAGTTATTGATTAATAAACTCAGGTTGACGATATCTAACAGGTGATTAACTCTGAGTCTCAGGAGAGACGTGAGTGTGTATGAATATGTGTTTGGAGAGGTTTAGCACATGATGTAACAGATTCACTGTGTTAAGCCTCTCACGGGCTCATCTAAAGCAGGAAGAAGGCGATTACCTGGTAAATCACAGTAAATCCACACATCAGCATTTAAATGACCCTTTATTGTTGTACTGTGCCTCCTGCGGTCAGACGTGACACACACACAGATCAGGGGAAAGACTTCATGTTCTGTGTTTTTAGGATCTTTGGAGCTTTGATGTCTTTGTGCTCCGTTTTGTTATTCGCAAGGTTATAGAAAGCAGGTTGTGATTTGAATCAGAGCAAAATAGGGGCTTTTTATTAAGAATATTAAACAAACGGTGTGGTCATTGAAGTCGGCAGAGTCGTTGGCAAAGCTCAAAGACAGAAGCAGCCTCCACAGATCATAGATTGTGAGTGTGGATCGATTATTTCACATTAGACGGGGATCATCATGACACAAAAGTAGGAAAAGTAGGAGTTCAAATCTTAAGAAGTCATCTTACTGAGCGCGACCTTTATAGAAAGACTTTTTAAAACGTCTTATCCGGTAATCACAAATGTCTGAGATAAGAAGAAACAGAGTAACAACACTGGTTTGACGTCTGAATATATCCTTTCTACTCTTTTTGTTTTAAGATTTATGTTTTTGCCTTTTATTGCGATAGGACAGTAGAGAGAAATGACAGAAGTGGGAGAGAGACGGGATGGGATCGGGAAAGATCCATGAGTTCATGAGCTCGATCTCTGTTCATTCAAGATAAACCCTAACGCTCAAAATAATGAATGGGTTTGAGTAGAGCCAACTCAAATTAAATAAATTAGTTCAATCAAATGAACTTTTATAGTATTTAGAAGTTTCTTTTTCTTCTGAGTTCACAAAACCGACACATTTTAACCCTTAAATTCGCCAATCATTCTTACACATTCATGTCTTTAGCAACCCGGATCTACATCTAACTAGCTGTCGCAATAATATAAAACTCTCCTGATATTAGAGTAACAGTTACAGAAGAATAAAATAGCGCCTATTTTGTTCCCTTTTGGAGCTTGTAAGGGTTCAGTTTGAGCAGATGTTTTATACCATCATCACTGTCCTCGACATAACTCATTTCCCAGTACATTCAGCCTCATATTCGCCATCTCAATCATATCCTCAAAACTATCAACTTCAACATCTTCAAAATCAATATTCTGATCGCTGACAGCTTCTTCACCAGATCCACCGTCAGTGACACTAATGTTTGATTGCGTTCAGTACTTCACTGAGTTTTGCTGATGACACTTCCTATTCTTTTGTTTTCTGCCTGCGGTGACTGTGAGTGAAACGTCATTTCATCATTGTTTATCAGACATCGCCACCTTGTGGAATAATTGCACTTATGCACAAGGGTTAACTTAAAAAATGTGATGTTTGCCAACTTATACGGGTTTACAGTGTACATACACGTACATTAAATACTAATTAAAAACTGAGTATTAAACTTCACAGATTAAACTAGCGCCGCCGGCTCTTCACAGGCGGGACGAATCACACTGTCCTCAGAATGTGGAAATTTTCTTATAAAATCTTTAAACTGAAAACGTGAAAATGTTGTAAAACTCTTTGTAACGTATGGTGACGTCACACCAGTGCCGAGTGACGCTGATACATTTTTCCTTTCAAGGTTTGAAACAGAAAGCGTGGCTCATAACTTCACGAGTGTTTATAATCTCGTGGCACGTTAGAGCCGAACACATTCTCACCAGAGCCACTTAATCTCCACGCTTACAGGACAATAACGCTCCTCAGGATCTGCTGTAATCTGCTCTTTGTCACTTTGGGTCTTCCTGGTTTGGCTCTGTCATTATCTCATGACCTTTCACCCCTTGCTGACCCCAATGTGACCCGAGTGTTGGTAAGAATCTTATGAAGCTCAAAGACGCTGCTGTGACTCTTTTACGTTCAGACATCTGATATTTCCTGACTGAATCAGACTCGAGTTACACTGAGACTCACGAACACAAACCCGACAGCCGTCGACATCCGTAACTCTCTCACCTCTAAACGCAGCTGAAAGAACAAGATATTCAACACCCTGTAATTCTGCCCTGAGGACACACACACACACACACACAAAATACACATACACATACATTCAACAAAACAACAGGGAAAACTGTAAAAAAAAAAAAAAAATCTGATAATTTCTTTCTTGGAACCAAACCTTCAAAAGACAAAACTCTAAGCCTAATTCGGTCAGTAAAGAGCATTTAATAAACTGCTGATATTTCGTGATTTTATTTATATTTCCAAGGATGCAAACAGAATTTGCTGTTTCTTAAATTAGAGCTGAAACAGCAGGCCGATCCTCAGACGTCTCTCTGTTCGGCTTGTTCACTTGCAACAGTTTTCCCTTTCATGCTGAGAGGAGATACAGATATAACCTGTCCCTCATGTTGAGCGTGTGTGTGTGTGTGTGTGTGTGTGTGTGTGTGCTATCAGCAAATCACTGATGTTTTATATTTGTGCACACACAGTTTTTCACTTCAGTCTTTGAGTCAAACCCACTGGAATCTTTGAAGAACCAGGTGCAGCACACACACACTCACACTCACACTCACACATTCACACACGCACACACACACGCACGCACTCACACACACACACTCACACACACGCATGCACACACACGCACGCACGCACGCACACTCACTCACACACACACACACACACGCACGCACACTCACACACACACACTCACTCACTCACTCACTCACACACACGCGCACACACACAGATGCAGATGATTCCTGTGGGTTGAGGATGGTAATTGCGTATCATCTGCATTATAATGATAGAAAAAGCAATGAGAAGTGCTTTTCTAAAAGGTTTCTAAAAGGGGTCCGAGTAGCGAGCCCTGTGGGACTCCAGTGTGTGTGTGTGTGTGTTTATGTGTTGATTCTTTCCATGATATCTGGTAGGTTTAGTTCTGCAAAGTGGACGTCAACGCAGATCCTGTGATGTCTGAAGGTGGAGAAAGGCATTTTATGGTTAAAATGTGTGAGCGCTCTGAGAATCCGGGCAGTTGACTTCGGTTACTAAATTGCATGACAATTTGAACAAACCTGATGTTGCAGAATGTAATGAAATTGTTTTACATTTATAAAGGGATGTAGTCCGATCAGGCATAACATTATGACAGGTGAAGTGAATAACACTGATTATCTCTTCATCACGGCTCCTGTTAGTGGGTGGGATATATTAGGCAGCAAGTGAACATTTTGTCCTCAAAGTTGATGTGTTAGAAGCAGGAAAAATGGGCAAGCGTAAGGATTTGAGCAAGTTTGACAAGGGCCAAATTGTGATGGCTAGACGACTAGGTCAGAGCATCTCCAAAACCGCAGCTCTTGTGGGGTGTTCCCGGTCTGTAGTGGTCAGTATCTATCAAAAGTGCTCCAAGGAAGGAACAGTGGTGAACCGGCGACAGGGTCATGGGCGGCCAAGGCTCATTGATGCACGTGGGGAGCGAAGGCTGGCCCGTGTGGTCCGATCAAACAGACGAGCTACTGGAGCTCAAATTGCTCAAGAAGTTAATGCTGGTTCTGATAGAAAGGTGTCAGAATACACAGTGCATCGCAGTTTGTTGTGTATGGGGCTGCATAGCCACAGACCAGTCAGGGTGCCCATGCTGACCCCTGTCCACCGCCGAAATCTCAATCCAATCGAGCATCTGTGGGATGTGCTGAACAAACACGTCCGATCCATGGAGGCCCCACCTCGCAATTTACAAGACTTATAGGATCTGCTGCTAACATTTTTGTGCCAGATACCACAGCACACCTTCAGGGGTTTAGTGGAGTCCATGCCTCGACGGGTCAGCAAAAGGGGGACCAACACAATATTAGGTCATAATGTTATGCCTGATTGGTGTATATGTCTCTCTTTTTTTAGCTGCTGAATGTGTCTTCAAAAATGTTAATAAAATGAAATGTTGAACAAGTATAAAAGGATATTGTGTACATTCTCCAAGATCTCTTGGTCAGTCGTTTGTCACCCAGCTCATATTAAAGCTCAGAATAGACGTATTTCTCCAGCGTGACGTTCAGGGGGACAGGAATTAACTCAACTGTTTACATTACCTGAAAGAAAAACATGTTTTGCATGAGCGCGCAGATACGAGCCGCTCTCAGACACTCCGACTCCTGCGTCTGTCTCACAGTCACTGAGTGTGGCAGATCATTAACTAAACAACATGTATCCAGTTTGACAGGCCACAGACTCCCTGCCATGATTCAGGATCTGACGCGTTTGTTGGCCTTTGATGGAAAACTCTCAAATGACGGCTGACAGGGTGATAAAACTCTCTGGTGTTCAAGTGGAGAGCGACTGCAGCACACATTCTGTTAAGCATGAACGAAAGGTGCGTTTGACATGTGACTACATGCAACTGTTGAGTTTTCAGCTGAACGAGCTTGTCATCTGGAGTGTTTGCTGACGGTCTTATGCTCTCAGTCCAGGTGATGGTGAACCGTCTCTAAGTGTCGTTGTTTGGAAAAGAAACAAAATCCTCAGGCCAAACAAAAACTCTCCAGGCTTTATCTCAGCCGTTTTTTGCTAGTGTGTTTCATCTAATCCTGCCGATAACATCAGGCTCTTTATTCCCAGCTGTTATTGTTTGTGAACGACAGAAACACGGTTCTTTCCCATAACACCCAGCGAGAGCCACAGAGATCGTGTTTATCTGATAGTATTGCTGATTGTCTCTCTCTATCTTTGTTTTAATTCCTTCATACTGTCATGTGGAAATATCTGGCAGGAATAGTTACAGGTTCCTCATAAAAAGGTTTTGTGCAATCTTGAAATCTAGAAGGAAAAAAAAAATTTTTTGCAGTTGTGAAATACTAAATGATAAATGTCCATACTCATCATAGATCTATGGAAGCCACAGAATAAAAGAATA
>CM077168.1:80000-110000 GCA_039654105.1 Coreius guichenoti
GTGGTGTTCCCCGGCCTACAACAAATAGCTTATAAATCTCTCATTATGCTATATTATCGCCAAATATTGAAACTTGTTTTCTCTCATTTAGGGCTGGTTTTGTTTCTAATTGCATCTGATTAATGATAGGCCTCATTTTTTTGAGTGAAAAAAAGCATTTATGAGTAATTTTTACAATTTTGCAGAGGCGGACAGTAGTGAAGTATTTTTACTTTCTACTCAAGAGTCTGTCCTTTATCAGTGTTTATCTTTGGAAAACTTCTACTTCACTTCAATCCAAAGCATAATATTGTACTTTTTACTGCACTGTTTCATATTGAACATCATTTAATACTTAACTACATTAAAAATTTAGTACTTTCTCAGTTTTACTTAAGTACAAGAAAGTACTACATTTTTAATGTAATTAAGTATTAAAGGTAAAAAAAACATTTATGAAATGTAGTGCAGTAAGAAGTATTACATTATATATTTTGCTTTGGTTTGTAATGGAATAGAAGTTTTCCAAAGATAAACACTGATAAAGGACAGACTCTTGAGTAGAAAGTAAAAATACTTCACTACTGTCCTCTGCCATTTTAAATAAAATATGAAGAAAATGTGCAGTGTTGATCACACTAGTGTGCTTTAATGTTTAAGCAGGACGTTTGTTTTGAAATGCTTTTATTTAGTGCAGAACGGCCCAGAGACTGAAGTGTGTGAGCGCCGCTTCCGTCTGTCATCACTCCTCTGACAGTGTTTGTGCTGTATTTCTGCAGAGAAAAGCCTGAACCAGAGCAGTGTGTTCAGTGGACTGGCTCCATTCTCATCAGGACCGAGTGACCCGTCCCCTGGACCGGACCAGCTCTCCGAACACCTCGCGAGTCCACACTCGGATCTGGAGTCCGGCAGTGAGTCGGAAGCACCCGGGAGAAACCCCACTGCCGTCCTGATGAAGATCTTCCCTCATGTGAAGCGGGACGCTCTGGACTCGGCTCTCAAGGCCAGTTCGGGAGACGTGGTGAAGGCCATCGAGCTGCTGCTTAGTTCTTGGAAGGGTCAGCGGTCAAGCAGAGATGGCGTGTCGCAGTCGGAGAACCTTCCCGTCTCACGGAGACCCTTCGGCTCCAGATCGGCGTTCTCTCCGCTCCATACATCCTCCATGAACTCTTTCAGCGGTGACGGGTTCTTTAACCCTCGGTTTGCCATCGGCCCGCTGAGACTCGCCTACTCCACACCCAACTTCATCCCACCGTATCTGACATCTGGGCTCGTCCCGGCGATGTCCCTGCGGCCGCCGGCGGACTATCGGCTCCTGCGGGACCTGCCCTACCCCAAAGACCCCTTCAGCCCCTCCATGTTTTACTCCAGCCTTGACAAATAAACAACCACAATCTCTCGCTCTCATGAGAAGAATCATCGGCTGAGACGTTACTGCATTTAGTTAAAACACAAACAGTATCTCCACCTGGTGCCTCTACATATAGTTTTATACATTTGTGATTTTTTATATATATATATATATATATATATATATATATATATATATATATATATATATATATATATATATATATATATATATATATATATCTGGCCCGTGTGGTCCGATCAAACAGACGAGCTACTGTAGCTCAAATTGCTCAAGAAGTTAATGCTGGTTCTGATAGAAAGGTGTCTAGTGGAGTCCATGCCTCGACAGGTCAGGGCTGTTTTGGCAGCAAAAGGGGGACCAACACAATATCTGGAAGGTGGTCATAATGTAATGCCTGATTGGTGTATATGTGACCCTGGACCACAAAACCAGTCATAAGGGTCAATTTTCTGAAATTGAGATGTATACATCATCTAATAAATAAGCATCATTGATGTATGGTTTGTTAGGACAATATTTGAAAATCTGGAATCTGAGGGTGCAAAAAAAAAATCTCCTTTAAAGTTGTCCAAATGAAGTCCTTAATGCATATTACTACTAATAATACATTTTTGATATTTATGGTAGGAAATTTACAAAATATCTTCATGGAACATGATCTTAATATCCTAATGATTTTTGGCATAAAAGAAAAATGGATAATTTTGACCCATACAATGTATTGTTGGCTATTACCACAGATATACCCGTGAGACGCATGACTGGTGTTGTGCTCCAGGGTCACAAATACACATATATACACACACACACACACACACACACACACACAAATACATACATACATACATACATACATACAATGTTGTATGTTAATGTATATTTGAAGGTCAAATTTTGTTAATAAATCCTAAATACAACTCGTTTTCACTGACTATAGAAGAAAAAGCTCCATCAATCCAGTTTAAAGTAAAATCAGTGAAATATGAATCTGTGGTTCACAGCTGAGGAAGTCTGAAGTGATTTACATTATACACACATCTGTCTGATCTGGACATAAGCTCTGAAAACAGCTTCAGATTTCCCTGCTAATAATGAGGCCGCTGCTTTACAGGAACATCTGCCGGAAGATGAATGAAAACGTAGATGAGAGATTTGAAGGTTACGAACTAAACTTCTGCGTGAACATGCAGGGAAATACAGTGTTAAATCAGCACAGATCAGAGACATTTATTCAAAACTCTCAGGTGTGGCGAGTTACAGCGGTCAGCGCTCGGCCCGGCCCGAGTTACAAATCTCGGCACAGAAAAGCACGGATGATGAAAGAGCCGGATCTGTTCCTGAGATCAGCCATGAACCGAATGCTGACTCCCCCGGTCTCGTTCCCTCAGGAGTGCACACTAGTGGAGGAGCCCTAATGGCTTTAGATGACACGCCCTTCATCACTGTAAACGAGTGCGAGCGATGAATTACTGAGACGAGTGAAAGGAGAATTGCAATAATCAAGGTGGGAGGAAATGAAAGCATGTATAATCATCTCCACCATGGACACAACTGGCCTCCGCTTCACAAGGTTTCTCAGGTCATAAAAACAATTACAGAGATTGAGGCCTGTCCCATATGAACACCTAAATTATGAAGGGAAGGTTTAAGGGGATGAGATAAGGAGCCGGGACTGTCCATGGGAGCAGAGAGAAGTACTTCAGTTTTTTCAGTACTTAACTGCAGGTGATTGCTTGACATCCAATCTTTTATACAGTTTAAAAGACTAGACAATTTCATAATTTTGTGGCTTAAAAGAAATATATAATTGAATATAATCTGCATAGCAAAGGTAGCAAGTACCCTCAAAAGTACTTATCAACTGTCCTGGAGTTGAATGCAAAAAGCAATGGGACAAAGACCGAACCCTGGGAACACCACAGGACAGATGTGAGGAGGAGGAGAAGAAAACCATCTTCAGAGACACCAACACACGGTCTGAGCTCCAACCCTAATCAAACAAACACAGGCGCCATCTTGCCCTGGTGATTCAGTGACAACCTCCTCCAGAGAAAACACTCATGAAGGACTGGTGTCTAAAAGGAAAACATCCTGCAACCACGTAATACTGCCAAAACAAATCTTTCACGAGTTCACACTTACACAATCAGATAATCAGAGTGTGTGTGTGTGTGTGTGTGTGTGAGTGAGTGAGTGAGAGTGTGTGTGTGTGTTGTCCGAGGAGAGGCTGCCCGTATCTCTGGATGGGACAGTGATCGGGCGAGTGTGTGTGGGGTGTCCGAGGAGAGGCTGCCCGTATCTCTGAATGGGACAGTGATCGGGCGAGTGTTTGTGTGAGTGTGAGAGAGAGGGTGAGTGTGTGAGAATGTGTGTGTTTGCGAGTGTGTGAGAGA
Source organism: Coreius guichenoti (assembly GCA_039654105.1). Taxonomy (NCBI): domain Eukaryota; kingdom Metazoa; phylum Chordata; class Actinopteri; order Cypriniformes; family Gobionidae; genus Coreius; species Coreius guichenoti. The sequence goes on from CM077168.1 coordinate 83,748, forward strand.
GGGTGTGTGTTTGCGTAATTGTCTGTGAGAGAGAGGGCGAGTGTGTGTGAACGTGTGAGTGTGTTTGCAAGTGTGTATGAGTGTTTGTGTGAGTGTGAGAGAGAGGGTGTTTGTGAGTGATTGTGTTTCTGTGAGCGTTTGTCAAGTCTGTAAGAGAAACGGAACAGCAGCTGAAATATATACGGACGATTGTTTCCATATGGGCGGTTTATCATCATTTCTTATTGAACATTTTACTGTGATATGTAGAACATGTTCAAATCCAGATCATGCTGATGTTGCTTTGATTCATATCCTTTTCTCACTTTGATTGGGCTAGTGTACGTTAGTGGAGTGTGTGTACACCAGCAGGGGTCAGTGTTTCACTGATACAAAACTGGAAAACAGCGTTATAGACTTTATGATAAAGCAATGCACATGTAAAAGATTCATATGCAAATCAAATGTAGTGTACTCTGACTTTAATATACCATAAAACTCACTGATTTCAGATCAGTTTGATCAACAGCAGACACTCAAAGCACTAGTGTTAAGATCATTTGATGTTAATGAATTCAGATTATCATCATCATCATTATCTGTTAAAGGGGACATATCATTAAAATCTGACTTTTCCCGTGTTTAAGTTAAATCGGGTCCCGGTGCACAGAACACGTGATAAAGGCCAGCCCAGTGGCTGTGTTTGGTAAGCCTTTCTCTGCAAGCATGTGAACAACGAGCTGCTCAGATTTCACTCCTCTAGTGACACATAACGGGATCATTATAATATCACCACCCCTTAATCTGCACGTGTCCACCCACGGCGCCGCCATTTAGTTTTCACAAGCAACAACGGTGAACCAGTTCTAGCGCCATGGCAAAAGTAGACTAGAGCAGCTGGTCATAATGTGTCGTGTTTAAACATCATCACTGTTCTGTTCTGTGAAGGGAATGTGCTCAAGAAATGAGCTAAACTCATACATGTTTGTGTGAATCATTGTACACTGGACCGCAAATGAAGGTCAATAAACGCAGGATTTGCACAAAAGTTGCTTCTCAAAGATGGATCAAATCCAACTCTTCGTGATCCAACTTCATATCCAGAACAGGTAAGTACTGCACTTTATAATGTGTGTGTTTGCAGATGGCCTTTCTGAATGTGCTAATGTGGCTAAAGCTACCATTGTCTCTGACTGTATTCACAGACCAGAGCTTGTTGAAAATGCTCACCGCCTGTACAATTCAGAAGCATTTATTACTCCTTAAAAATAAAACTAATGACAGCTCTGATCTCTGTGAATACAGAGGCAATGCTAACTTTAGCCACTGTGTAGCGTCCTAACCAGCACATTCACAAAATATAACGTGCGGTACTGACATGTTCTCTCCACACTCCAGTTGTAAAGGCCCCGCCCTATTCTGAAAGGGGCGGGGAGCAGCAGCTCAAGGAGCTTATACACGCGTGCCGTGATACTGAAGGAGCTTATATACAGTGGGGAGAACAAGTATTTGATACACTGCCGATTTTGCAGGTTTGCCCACTTATAAAGCATGTAGAGGTCTGTAATTTTTATCATAGGTACACTTCAACTGTGAGGGACGGAATCTAAAACAAAAATCCAGAAAATCACATTGTATGATTTTTAAATAATTAATTTGCATTTTATTGCATGACATAAGTATTTGATCAACTACCAACCAGTAAGAATTCCGGCTCTCACAGACCTGTTAGTTTTTCTTAAAGAAGCCCTCCTGTTCTCCACTCATTACCTGTATTAACTGCACCTGTTTGAACTCGTTACCTGTATAAAAGACACCTGTCCACACACTCAATCAAACAGACTCCAACCTCTCCACAATGGGCAAGACCAGAGAGCTGTGTAAGGACATCAGGGATAAAATTGTAGACCTGCACAAGGCTGGGATGGGCTACAGGACAATAGGCAAGCAGCTTGGTGAGAAGGCAACAACTGTTGGCGCAATTATTAGAAAATGGAAGAAGTTCAAGATGACGGTCAATCTCCCTCGGTCTGGGGCACCATGCAAGATCTCACCTCGTGGGGCATCAATGATCATGAGGAAGGTGAGGGATCAGCCCAGAACTACACGGCAGGACCTGGTCAATGACCTGAAGAGAGCTGGGACCACAGTCTCAAAGAAAACCATTAGTAACACACTACGCCGTCATGGATTAAAATCCTGCAGCGCACGCAAGGTCCCCCTGCTCAAGCCAGAGCATGTCCAGGCCCGTCTGAAGTTTGCCAATGAATCAAATCAAATCACCTTATTTATATAGCGCTTTTTACAATGGCAATTGTTTCAAAGCAGCTTCACAGTGGTAACAGGAAAATAATGCAACAGAATTTGATTCGGCTGTACAGCCGCTCTGGAGAAAACAGTGATGTCATCAGCTCATTTCAATTATCATATAGTGTCAATGCGGGCAGATCAGTAATATAGTTGAAATTTAGGTGTCCCCAACTGAGCAAGCCAAAAGCCAAAGGCGACGGTGGCAAGGAACCAAAACTCCTTCAGGGCCAGAATGGAGAAAAAAACCTTGGGAGAAACCAGGCTCAGTCGGGGTGCCAGTTCTCCTCTGGCCGACGAACAAATAGTGTATGATTATGATTCTGGCAACATTACAGGTCAGAAGTCATATTAGATCAATAGATATTCGTAGGATTATTCGAAAGATTGGAGTCGTCACGCCGGGGACGGGTTTAATGAGGATGTCGTGTCGATGCGGAATTTACAGGGGGGAGTTTAATTGACACTATTGTCTCTACAGACACTTCAGGGATATGGTCATCATGTCCAGGCTAAGGTCCACCATCTGGTCTGGATACGGCCCGGATCCGGCCGACTGCAGTAAACCTCGGGATAAACAGAGAGACTAACATTAGCGTAGATGCCATTCTTCTTATGATGTAACGAGTACATCAGGTGTTATGGGAAGTGTTCCCGGTTCCGGCTGACCTAGTTAATGCAGCCTAAAACAATCATTTAACTGATTTGAATAATAGAAATTAAAAATGTTTTATGTGTATGCCATAGTAAATAGATGTGTTTTTAGTCTAGATTTAAACTGACAGAGTGTGTCTGCTTCCCGAACAATGCTAGGAAGACTGTTCCAGAGTTTAGGTGCTAAATAGGATCGACCGCCTGCAGTTGATTTTGATATTCTAGGTATTATCAACTGGCCAGAATTTTGAGACCGCAATAGACGTGATGGAGTATAATGCGTTAAGAGCTCGCTCAAGTACTGGGGAGCTAACCCATTTAGTGCTTGACCATTTAGTGCTTGAAAACCATTAATGACCATCTGGATGATCCAGAGGAGGAATGGGAGACGGTCATGTAGTCTGATAAGACAAAAATAGAGCTTTTTGGTCTAAACTCCACTCGCCGCGTTTGGAGGAAGAAGGATGAGTACAACCCCAAGAACACCATCCCAACCGTGAAGCATGGAGGTGGAAACATCATTCTTTGGGGATGCTTTTCTGCAAAGGGGACAGGACGACTGCACCGTATTGAGGGGAGGATGGATGGGGCCATGTATCGCGAGATCTTGGCCAACAACCTCCTTCCCTCAGTAAGAGCATTGAAGATGGGTCGTGGCTGGGTCTTCCAGCATGACAACGACCCGAAACACACAGCCAGGGCAACTAAGGAGTGGCTCCGTAAGAAGCATCTCAAGGTCCTGGAGTGGCCTAGCCAGTCTCCAGACCTGAACCCAATAGAAAATCTTTGGAGGGAGCTGAAAGTCTGTATTGCCCAGCGACAGCCCCGAAACCTGAAGAAGGTCTGTATGGAGGAGTGGGCCAAAATCCCTGCTGCAGTGTGTGCAAACCTGGTCAAGAACTACAGGAAATGTATGATCTCTGTAATTGCAAACAAAGGTTTCTGTACCAAATATTAAGTTCTGCTTTTCTGATGTATCAAATACTTATGTCATGCAATAAAATGCAAATTAATTACTTAAAAATCATACAATGTGATTTTCTGGATTTTTGTTTTAGATTCCGTCTCTCACATTTGAAGAGTACCTATGATAAAAATTACAGACTTCTACATGCTTTGTAAGTGGGCAAACCTGCAAAATCGGCAGTGTATCAAATACTTGTTCTCCCCACTGTACGTGTGCCGTGATACTGAAGGAGCTTATACACGCGTGCCGTGATACTGAAGGAGCTTATACACGCGTGCCGTGATACTGAAGGAGCTTATATATGTGTGCTGTGATACTGAAGTAGCTTATATATGTGTGCTGTGATACTGAAGGAGCTTATATACACTCACCTAAAGGATTATTAGGAACACCTGTTCAATTTCTCATTAATGCAATTATCTAATCAACCAATCACATGGCAGTTGCTTCAATGCATTTAGGGGTGTGGTCCTGGTCAAGACAATCTCCTGAACTCCAAACTGAATGTCAGAATGGGAAAGAAAGGTGATTTAAGCAATTTTGAGCGTGGCATGGTTGTTGGTGCCAGACGGGCCGGTCTGAGTATTTCACAATCTGCTCAGTTACTGGGATTTTCACGCACAACCATTTCTAGAGTTTACAAAGAATGGTGTGAAAAGGGAAAAACATCCAGTATGCGGCAGTCCTGTGGGCGAAAATGCCTTGTTGATGCTAGAGGTCAGAGGAGAATGGGCCGACTGATTCAAGCTGATAGAAGAGCAACTTTGACTGAAATAACCACTCGTTACAACCGAGGTATGCAGCAAAGCATTTGTGAAGCCACAACACGCACAACCTTGAGGCGGATGGGCTACAACAGCAGAAGACCCCACCGGGTACCACTCATCTCCACTACAAATAGGAAAAAGAGGCTACAATTTGCACGAGCTCACCAAAATTGGACAGTTGAAGACTGGAAAAATGTTGCCTGGTCTGATGAGTCTCGATTTCTGTTGAGACATTCAGATGGTAGAGTCAGAATTTGGCGTAAACAGAATGAGAACATGGATCCATCATGCCTTGTTACCACTGTGCAGGCTGGTGGTGGTGGTGTAATGGTGTGGGGGATGTTTTCTTGGCACACTTTAGGCCCCTTAGTGCCAATTGGGCATCGTTTAAATGCCACGGCCTACCTGAGCATTGTTTCTGACCATGTCCATCCCTTTATGACCACCATGTACCCATCCTCTGATGGCTACTTCCAGCAGGATAATGCACCATGTCAAAAGCTCGAATCATTTCAAATTGGTTTCTTGAACATGACAATGAGTTCACTGTACTAAAATGGCCCCCACAGTCACCAGATCTCAACCCAATAGAGCATCTTTGGGATGTGGTGGAACGGGAGCTTCGTGCCCTGGATGTGCATCCCACAAATCTCCATCAACTGCAAGATGCTATCCTATCAATATGGGCCAACATTTCTAAAGAATGCTTTCAGCACCTTGTTGAATCAATGCCACGTAGAATTAAGGCAGTTCTGAAGGCGAAAGGGGGTCAAACACAGTATTAGTATGGTGTTCCTAATAATCCTTTAGGTGAGTGTATGTGTGCTGTGATACTGAAGGAGCTTATACACGCGTGCCGTGATACTGAAGGAGCTTATATACGTGTGCCGTGATACTGAAGGAGCTTATACACGCGTGCTGTGATACTGAAGGAGCTTATATACAAACCCGATTCCAAAAAAGTTGGGACACTGTACAAATTGTGAATAAAAAAGGAATGCAATAATTTACAAATCTCATAAACTTATATTTTATTCACAATAGAATATAGATATATCAAATGTTGAAAGTGAGACATTTTGAAATGTCATGCCAAATATTGGCTCATTTTGGATTTCATGAGAGCTACACATTCCAAAAAAGTTGGGACAGGTAGCAATAAGAGGCCGGAAAAGTTAAATGTACATATAAGGAACAGCTGGAGGACCAATTTGCAACTTATTAGGTCAATTGGGAACATGATTGGGTATAAAAAGAGCCTCTCAGAGTGGCAGTGTCTCTCAGAAGTCAAGATGGGCAGAGGATCACCAATTCCCCCAATGCTGCGGCGAAAAATAGTGGAGCAATATCAGAAAGGAGTTTCTCAGAGAAAAATTGCAAAGAGTTTGAAGTTATCATCATCTACAGTGCATAATATCATCCAAAGATTCAGAGAATCTGGAACAATCTCTGTGCGTAAGGGTCAAGGCCGGAAAACCATACTGGATGCCCGTGATCTTCGGGCCCTTAGACGGCACTGCATCACATACAGGAATGCTACTGTAATGGAAATCACAACATGGGCTCAGGAATACTTCCAGAAAACATTGTCGGTGAACACAATCCACCGTGCCATTCGCCGTTGCCGGCTAAAACTCTATAGGTCAAAAAAGAAGCCATATCTAAACATGATCCAGAAGCGCAGGTGTTTTCTCTGGGCCAAGGCTCATTTAAAATGGACTGTGGCAAAGTGGAAAACTGTTCTGTGGTCAGACGAATCAAAATTTGAAGTTCTTTTTGGAAAACTGGCACGCCATGTCATCCGGACTAAAGAGGACAAGAACAACCCAAGTTGTTATCAGCGCTCAGTTCAGAAGCCTGCATCTCTGATGGTATGGGGTTGCATGAGTGCGTGTGGCATGGGCAGCTTACACATCTGGAAAGGCACCATCAATGCTGAAAGGTATATCCAAGTTCTAGAACAACATATGCTCCCATCCAGACGTCGTCTCTTTCAGGGAAGACCTTGCATTTTCCAACATGACAATGCCAGACCACATACTGCATCAATTACAACATCATGGCTGCGTAGAAGAAGGATCCGGGTACTGAAATGGCCAGCCTGCAGTCCAGATACTTCACCCATAGAAAACATTTGGCTCATCATAAAGAGGAAGATGCGACAAAGAAGACCTAAGACAGTTGAGCAACTAGAAGCCTGTATTAGACAAGAATGGGACAACATTCCTATTCCTAAACTTGAGCAACTTGTCTCCTCAGTCCCCAGATGTTTGCAGACTGTTATAAAAAGAAGAGGGGATGCCACACAGTGGTAAACATGGCCTTGTCCCAACTTTTTTGAGATGTGTTGATGCCATGAAATTTAAAATCAACTTATTTTCCCCTTAAAATGATACATTTTCTCAGTTTAAACATTTGATATGTCATCTATGTTGTATTCTGAATAAAATATTGAAATTTGAAACTTCCACATCATTGCATTCTGTTTTTATTCACAATTTGTACAGTGTCCCAACTTTTTTGGAATCGGGTTTGTACGTGTGCCGTGATACTGAAGGAGCTTATACACGCGTGCTGTGATACTGAAGGAGCTTATATACGTGTGCCGTGATACTGAAGGAGCTTATACACGCGTGCTGTGATACTGAAGGAGCTTATATACGTGTGCCGTGATACTGAAGGAGCTTATATACGCGTGCTGTGATACTGAAGGAGCTTATACACGCGTGCTGTGATACTGAAGGAGCTTATACACGCGTGCTGTGATACTGAAGGAGCTTATATATGTGTGCCGTGATACTGAAGGAGCTTATACACGCGTGCCGTGATACTGAAGGAGCTTATATATGTGTGCTGTGATACTGAAGGAGCTTATATATGTGTGCTGTGATACTGAAGGAGCTTATATATGTGTGCTGTGATACTGAAGGAGCTTATATATGTGTGCTGTGATAGACGTCGTATTCCTATAGGTAGACGTGATCAGCTGACAGTCGGCTGATGCGAGCTTGACTAACGTGACCTGCCAGAACTGACGCTACGCTGGATATTGTGAAAAGGGCATTATAGGACCCCTTTAAGGCAAACATAATATTGAATCCTGAATCCTGATTTCTGCTTAAACACTCATATGGAGATTTTACACACATACGGGAGTCAGAAGCGGAGGTTTTTGTAGACATGAAGAAGCTGATTTCTGCTGTGTTTCGGAGGATGTGGCCTGTCTGTCAGTGAACGGAAGCGCTCGGATCATGTCAGTCCACCTCAGATTGAAACACAAGAAGGTTAACGTTTCGGAAGAGCAAAGCCAAAGTCACATGCGCACAAAGCAGATGAAGGTGTTCACATGCCGGACAAACTCGGAGTGATGGGCAAGAATCTGTCGACTGTGACTTCAGTCCGGGAAACGAAAACGGTTTCATGCGTTTACACGACCATATGGGGTTTAAAGGAGGAGTCTAATGCTATTTCCTGCATTCTGCCTTATTTCCACTGTTAAAGAGTTGATTCATGATAAACATGGACAAAGTTTCAAAACACGAGTTGGACGTATGACGGAGTATTTCTGTGCCAAATACACTCCTTCAGAATTCAAATACGTTTCGGAAAGTTTTTTTCGAGTATGGCCCTGTATGACATCATAAAGGGCGGGATTCCTTGTTTGGGCACTTCTCCCGGATGAGCGCGCACACACACACACGTATCGAGTTTCTTTCGGGTTACGGGAGCCGTCGGCGGCGCTGGCGTTGTTTTTAGACCACGAGATCAACAATGTCACTAAAGAAGTGTGTTTCTGGTGTGAGGGAAAGATCACCTTGTTCAGCTTCCCAAATAACCCAGCGTTAAGGGAACAGTGGATGCAGTTTGTGTTTCCGGAGTTCTGTAAGTGTGTGTGTGTTTGCTCCCGGTCATGAGTGGAAACTGCATCAAATGTGTGTGTTTTGTTGGCAATCGGAGTGTAAGTGCATATAATGTGAACAACACCAATGTATAGTGAATCGAGTTATCCAGGCATAATGTGTGTGTGTGTGTGTGTGTGTGTGTGCGCGTGTATGCGCACTCGTGACTCTTTAGCGCCGCCCACTGCACGCCTCCACGAGCTCGGCTGTTTTCAAAAAGAATCGGTACAGTGTATCTGTCTTTTATAAATATGATAAACTAAAGACTCTTGGGAGATATGAAGGATCAACACTACTCTATAGATACTCAAGATTAACATGAGACTGACACAAACTGTGTGTGTATGTGCACTTTAAGAGCGTGCTCAGTGTGAACAGTCCTTTAGTTTTCTCGCAACGGTGGGAATCTGAGACTCAAAGTTGAGTTGAAGACCTTTGAGGACACATTCCAGACTCTCATGTGCCGCCTTTCGTTAATTATGATTGACAGATTCAGCGTTCTGGCTATGCTCCCGGCCCAAAAGTGTCACTGCGATTGGCTGAATGCTCTCCAGAACATTCCCAGATGAGCTTCATCTGCTGCCCGAGATCAAACCCAGCAGTGCATTATGGGTAAACTCACCCCGGGATGTCGCAAATGTGCTTTTATTCAAATGTATATATACACATATTCTGTGATTTGTTGTAAAACAGAATAAAGAATCTTAATTTTGAGGAATTCTTACTTCAGAAGCCGTTCTCTTGAGCTCTTCCCAGGAGTCGCTGTGATTTGTCCAGGATGCTTTGGATAAAAACATCTGTTAAACCAATAAATGTAAATGTTGTGAACACATGAACTCAGACAACAGTACAAATGTTTCAATTTCTCTTTTATAAAAATAGATGCTCTTAAACGTCAAAGTGATTTTTTTGCCATATATAATCACTTTAGGAAAATCGGCCTTTTTACATCAAGTAAACAATTTACATCAAGTAACATTATGCAACCAAGAAATAAACGTAAAAAAATGAAACAAGTCAATGTTAAAGAAACTGAAGTTGTAAATGAACTTTAAAGCAGAGAATGTAGAAATCTAAAACAGAAGACGACTCAAAACCAAAGCATTCAACGTAACAGTGGCTCTTATCCAATTGAAACTGTTTAAAAGTAAACCATTTTAAGAACACAAAATTGCACAGTAAACATGGTCAGTGGTCTCAGGCCGTGTGTGTTTTGCTGGTTTTGAAGGAGACCTGCAGGACGCGCTCTCCGAGCCGGTACCCGTTCAGGCTGGCGATGGCCACGGCCGCCTCCTCGTAGCTGCTCATGGTCACGAAGCCGAAGCCTTTGCACTTCTCTGAGCTGAAGTCTCGTATGACCTTCACGTTGGTCACGGCGCCGAACGGGCCGAAGATCTGCCAGAGGACGCTCTCGTCTGTGTCCGGGGCAAGGTTATACACAAAAATACACCAGCCGGCGGCGTGAGGCGGAAGACGGACGACTCCGTCAATGGACACGGGCGAGAATCTACTGCCGAAAACAAGCACAAACACAGAGTTCAGCCGAGGAACAGACGTCAAGACAACACGCACAATACACAAGCATCAAATAAATAATTAATAAACATCCACAGATGCAGGTTTAATCGCTCACAGTGGCACATGAAACCCAACTCTGACACAAGAGCGGTAGTTTAAAAACTCAACGTTTGCATTATCAATCAAAGTGTAAATATCATCTTTATGTAGTGAAGAGGAGTTCAGGGAGTCATTCTTGTATTGCCAGTGTATAACTGATTGAGTTTGGATAACAGTTCTTCTGAAGTTCAGCTGCAGATCTGATTCACTGTAAAGAGACGCGAGCGCTCGGCGGTGAACGAGACAAACGCTTACAGAGCATGTGCTGAGCTCTCTTCACAAACACATCTAACCATTGAAGAGAAGTTTGTGGTGTAACAATCAAGTAAAACGTCATATTTTCCTTAATAGGGATGTGCAAAATGGCAAACAATTAGGGGTGTAACGATACACTCGATTCGATACAAATCGCGATACTGAACTCACAACATTAAGCCAAAATAAAGAGCTTTAATTTTTTATTATTAAAATATTATTATTATAATTATTATTATTATTAAAATATTATTATTATTATTATTATTATTAGGACCCACAAATATTCCCCCATTGCATCATTATACATTATATTCAATAGGGCTGGGTAAAAAACAAAAAAAAAAAAAACAAAAAAAAAAATATTGATTTCACGATTTTAATCGATTCTCATTTTTATGAAGCGATATCGATTCTTAAATCCCAAGAATCGATTAGTCTATCCTGTTTTCAGTTGATGAATAATCTTGTGCTGTTACTTTTGATATGAAAAAGTCTCAGATTTCAAATTACATCCATTTTATTTCGAAATTCAAAAACATAAATAGCGTTTTGGCGCTGTGGCGTGAGATCGCTCTGGCTCAGCTCAAGAGAAGAGGAAGCGCTGATCATCTCCTCCGCTTTAACACCAGTTACAGTGCAAAATAAACATGAATGAACATCAGAAGGTGTGTTAAGAGTACAACTTAACGAAATCCATATTTCTCATGGAATCGCTCAATCAGTGTTTCAACCGTGGAAAGACGTCAGTAAAACAGTAACGTCACATTTACCTCAGAAAAACCCCATCCAGTGTCCATAAACTCGTTAGTCAGCTAAAAACATTAACTCGGGGGTTAAAGCAAAAAAAATATCCTAACCTATCCATATTTTTTTTTCCTGGGGGGGGTGGACAAATACAGTTATTTGGCAAAAAAAAGAAAAGAAAAAAACAACAGTATTTGAATATGATTTTCCTAGTAATAGATTTTAACTAGTAATGTATCTGCCATTGCATTGACAGGCTCAGACTACAGATTATGATGGGCTATTTGAAACAGCAATACCAAGATCAATCACTACAATATGGTGCAAACACGTCACATTTAGGATGCTTTTGATATCAAGTTTTAATTAGCAGGCATTTCACACACGTTAATTCACACACCACTGCCAAAATGTGTCATTTATTGATACTGTACGATAACCCGCAAACAAAAAGTTAACAACGATGCGCTTACCTTTGTGTATTTGGCAGAACTACAGTAACGTTACGTTGTAAAGAACAGAACATAACGCACTTAGCTCAGTCAAAACTGATGAATCGGTGATTCTAACCTCTTTCAGCAGCTGCCGGGACGAGTAGAGCGGTTTAAAACTCACAGATGTCCTGGTCAGTGTTCACATGATGATGGACAGGAGTCATATAGTCCCATATTTTTTTTTTTGTCCTGCTGACTGCTGTGCTCGCGTGTGCTCTGCTTGCTTTTGAATCTTTATTTGATATCATTCCCTGTTGTTTAAACTGCGAAATATAAATTTACCCATCACCATATATTGTCTAATATTGCCTACCATATTAAATCTGACACCGCTAGCTTTTAATCTAAATCACTATCACGCGTTAGCATTTCGCTAGCCTGTTAGCTTGCCATCTCTGCACTCGGGTCTCTTATTTTCTAAATTCATTAAACAACTGTGGTGAATTGGATTAATCAAATACGGTAAGCCATGTCTTCTTCTCCTGTCATTGTCACTTGCACTGCATGTTTCATGTTTAGTATATCTTTCTCCGTTGGTGAACAGGGCTTCACATGTGATAAATGTAAGGAGATAGTCAGGCTGACGGAGAAGATTTCAGAATTAGAGACACGCATCCAGACTTTATTTGAGAGTAGTGAGAATGTAACAGCTTTAGACACTACTTTGGATGCGAATAGCTTAGTGAACTCTGTACATTGTTCGGTTCCGGCTGTAGAGCCCGTGCAGCAGGGCAACTGGGTGACTGGGTGACGGTGAGACGGCATAGTCGCGGATCAAAAAACCACTCTTCCGTTCCGATTAGAACATCAAACAGGTTCTCCCCACTCAGTGATGCACCCACTGAGAATCCTGTTGAAAGTGCCCTAGTTATTGGCGATTCTATTACACGGAACGTGAAAATAGAGACACCAGCCACCATAGTCACATGTTTACCGGGTCGTAAATTCTCTAAGATTATTATTCACGTCGGCACAAATGATGTTCGACTTCGCCAGTCGGAGATCACCAAAATTAACATTAAAGAGGTGTGTAAACTCGCAAGTACGATGGCAGATGACGTTTTTTGCTCTGGTCCCCTCCCCGTTAAAAGGAGTGATGAGATACTTAGCAGACTATCATCACTCAATGGCTGGTTGTCTAAGTGGTGTCCGCAAAATAACATAGGGTTCATAGACAATTGGAAAAGCTTTTGGGGCAGACCTGACTTGTTGAAAAAAGATGGTATTCATCCTTCCTGGGATGGTGCCGCTCTTCTCTCTAGTAATTTGGCACATAGTCTTAGAGCTAAACATTGACTAACTGGGGCCCAGGTCAGGAAGCAGACGGACTGGCTTACCCGACCGCCTGCTAGCTGTCTCACGTCACAGAAGTCAGATAAATCCCAGCACATAGAGACTCTTTCACCTAGATATTATCACATAGAGATTGTGTCTGTTCCACGAATTAGTAAATACAAAAAAACCATTAAAACCATTCAACGGTAAAAATTTAATTGATGTCCAACAAATAAACAACAGATATAATACAGATGATCAAATGATAAAGCTTGGGCTGCTGAATATTCGATCCCTTTCCTCAAAAGCGATTATTGTTAATGATATGATTACAGATCATAACCTAGATGTGCTGTGTTTGACAGAAACCTGGCTAAAACCTGACGATTACATTACTTTAAATGAGTCCACCCCCCAAGATTATTGTTATAAACACGAGCCGCGTCTGAAAGGTAAAGGGGGAGGTGTTGCTGTAATTTATAATATCTTCGGTATTACTCAGAAGTCTAGTTTCAAATATAATTCCTTTGATGTTTTGGTGCTTTATGTAACGATATGTAGTGAAATTGATAAATCCCGTTTGACATTTGTGCTGGCTACTGTATACAGGCCACCAGGGCACCATACAGACTTTACCAGAGAATTTGCTGATTTTCTATCAGAGTTAGTACTGGCTGCAGAAAAAGTCCTAATTGTTGGTGATTTTAATATCCATGTAGACAATGAAAAAGATGCACTGGGATTGGCATTTAGAGACATTCTAAACTCTATTGGAGTAAGGCAACACGTGTCAGGACCCACTCATCGCCGTAATCATACGTTAGACCTAATACTGTCACATGGAATAAATGTTGATACCATTGAAATTCTGCAGCAGAGCGATGACATCTCAGATCATTACCTAGTATCATGTACACTTAATTTAGCAAAGGCTGCAAAGCCGTCCCCTCGCTTCAAATATGGCAGGACTATCACTGCTGCGACTAAAGATTTTTGTAAATAATCTTCCTCATCAGTTTCATCTCCTCAGCATCCCAGATAGCCTAGAGGAACTCGATGTTGCAACAGAAACTATTGACTCTCTCTTTTCCAGCACTTTAGACACAGTTGCTCCCCGGCGCTTGAAGTTTAAAGAAAATAGTCCAACGCCGTGGTACGACAAGCACACCCGGGCCCTTAAAACAGCAGCCAGAAAAACGGAACGAAGCTGGAAGAAAACAAAACTAGAAGTTTTTCGCATTTCGTGGAAAGAGAGCATGATTGCATACAGAAAGGCCCTAAAAACTGCTAGATCTGCTCATTTCTCGACTCTCTTAGAAGAAAACAAACACAACCCTAGGTATTTATTCGATACAGTGGCTAAATTAACCAAAGATAAAGCTTCACCTTCTGATGTTTGTAAACAGCACAGCAGTAATGACTTTATGAACTTCTTTACTTGTAAGATTGATAATATTAGGAAAAAAATTATGGCCATGCAGCCGTCTACTACAGTATCACATCAGACAGTGCATTGTAGTGTCACTGAGGAAAAATTACATTCATTCACTGCTATAGGAGAAGAATAATTGGCTAAACTCGTTAAATCAACAACATGTATGCTCGACCCCATACCGACTAAACTACTAAAAGAGATGCTTCCAGAGGTCATAGATCCTCTTCTTAATATCATTAATTCATCCTTGACATTAGGATATGTACCGAAAACTTTTAAGTTGGCTATTATTAAACCACTTATTAAAAAAAAAAAAACGCAACTTGATCCTACAAAATTAGTCAATTACAGGCCAATCTCAAATCTACCCTTTCTGTCAAAAATACTAGAAAAGGCAGTGTCCTCACAATTATGCTCCTTTTTAGAAAGAAATGGTATCTGTGAGGATTTCCAGTCAGGATTTAGACCGTATCACAGTACTGAGACTGCTCTCATTAGAGTAACATATGATTTACTCTTATCATCCGATCGTGGTTGTATCTCTCTGTTAGTGTTACTCGATCTTAGCGCTGCATTCGATACTATCGACCACAACATTCTTTTAAATAGACTCGAAAATTATGTTGGCATTAGTGGAATTTCATTGGCATGGTTTAAATCATACTTATCTGACCGTTATCAGTTTGTAGCAGTAAATGAAGAGATGTCACACCGAACACAAGTTCAGTATGGAGTACCGCAGGGCTCAGTGCTAGGACCGTTGCTTTTCACCCTGTACATGCTACCACTGGGAGATATTATTAGGAAGTATGGCGTTAATTTTCATTGTTATGCCGACGATACTCAGCTCTATATTTCTTCACGCCCTGACGAAATTTACCAATTCACAAGATTAACAGAATGCATAGCTGATATGAAAAATTGGATGACTAGTAATTTCCTGCAACTTAATTCAGAAAAAACTGAATTTTTAATCATTGGACAAAAAAACTCCACAAGTAGTAACCTAGAATACTGTCTAACACTCGATGGCTGCTCTTTCAAGTCCTCGTCGTCAGTTAGGAACCTGGGTGTGCTCTTTGATACCAATCTCTCATTTGAAAGCCACGTTTCTAGCATCTGTAAAACTGCATTCTACCATCTTAAAAATATATCTAAATTACGGCACATGCTTTCAATGCAAAATGCTGAACAGTTAGTTCATGCGTTCATGACCTCAAGGCTAGATTATTGTAATGCTCTACTGGGTGGTTGCCCTGCTCGAGGTTTACTGCAGTCAGCCGGATCCGGGCCGTATCCAGACCAGATGGTGGACCTTAGCCTGGACATGACGACAATATCCCTGAAGTGTCTGTAGAGACCGTGTCAATTAAACTCCCCCCTGTAAATGCCGCATCGACACGACATCCTCATTAAACCCGTCCCCGGCGTGACGACTCCAATCTTTCGAATAATCCTACGAATATCTATTGATCTAATATGACTTCTGACCTGTAATGTTGCCAGAATCATAATCATACACTATTTGTTCGTCGGCCAGAGGAGAACTGGCACCCCGACTGAGCCTGGTTTCTCCCAAGGTTTTTTTCTCCATTCTGGCCCTGAAGGAGTTTTGGTTCCTTGCCACCGTCGCCTTTGGCTTTTGGCTTGCTCAGTTGGGGACACTTAAATTTCAGCTATATTACTGATCTCGCCGCATTGACACTATATGATAATTGAAATGAGCTGATGACATCACTGTTTTCTCCAGAGCGGCTGTACAGCTGAATCAAATTCCGTTGCATTATTTTCCTGTTACCACTGTGAAGCTGCTTTGAAACAATTGCCATTGTAAAAAGCGCTATATAAATAAAGGTGTATTGATTTGATTTCAATTCAAGCCATTCAACTGCGCTCTCAGAGTTGGTTATATTTATTAAGAGTCTTCGAGTCACAGGAGTAATTCACGCTGGATCACTCTCCCACTCTTTACTGTATATTTATGCCACTTTAGCATAGCGATCACTTGAACATACAGCTACGAGTTATCGCGCTAAAAACCTGTCAGTCACGAATGAGCGCGTCTGCCTGCTGATTGGCTGGAAGTGTGTGCTCGTCGGCGACGTCAACACCAATGCCAGCTGACTTGGGCCAGTGTGTGTCATGATGACTGATTTTATGGAGTTCATGCACACTTGAGTTTTGTTTATTAACCAATAACCAAACAAAATTAGACTATAAAATTTAGATTAGAAAAATTAGATTGAAAACCGCCCAATCTGGCAACACTAGTTCCAAGACCCGCCCCATTCTACTTCTGATTGGTTATGTTAGTTTGGTTAAGAGTGAAAGCTGTGTTTCTCTCAAACCATTGGTAGGCGAACTCATGAACGCGAACGTGATGAGGTATTTTTTTCCCCCAGCCAAACGCCGCACACCGGAGATCCGGCACGGTGCCGGAAAACTGAAAGCCCTGATTAACTCTAGAGAGGAGCATTTTGATAAATATATGCACCATATTACATATTCATAATTTTTAATGTTCTTCAATATTTAATGCATGTCTGAATAAATCTGGCAAGTTTTCAGGACAGCCACCATTTAAATGTAATTGTAAAGTTAATAGTATAACTATAATAAAAACCCATTGAGTGTAATTTAAGTGTTTGTATACAAATCCGTTCATTTTTACCTTCAACATTATAGTGATGTAGTACCGACTGACTCCCATAGTTTACAGCATTAGTTCAGAGATTTGTTTTCCTTGAGAAAATTTGCCATGTATTGTACCTGATATACATCCAAAATAATCGATATTGAATCGAAATCGAATCGTGCCCACTGCATTCCAAACGATGCCTTCATAGAGCATTTGTACGGAAAATACCGGCGGCGAGAACACACACTGCAAGAGTAACATCAAGCAAAGCACGTGTTTCTCACACTCGCAGCGCATATCCTGTGCAATGAAGCCTGAGAATGTCATTGTAATTCGCTTCAACCTTTCCGAACTTTATGAAAGATTATCTTACGGAAGGTTCGAGTGGTGTGTGTGTGTGTGTGTGTGTGTGTGTGTGTGTGTGTGTGGGGAATCGGAAGCCATCAGAATACGGG
Source organism: Coreius guichenoti (assembly GCA_039654105.1). Classification (NCBI taxonomy): domain Eukaryota; kingdom Metazoa; phylum Chordata; class Actinopteri; order Cypriniformes; family Gobionidae; genus Coreius; species Coreius guichenoti. The sequence continues at coordinate 101,237 of CM077168.1, forward strand.
TGTTTCTCTACACGCAGCGCCATTGCACACCTGTGGTTAAAAACGAAGCTCAGAACCGTTAGAGAGAGAATCTTTTCTCCCACCCCTATCGTACAGTATGACCAACACAATATTAAACACACACTGTTCTGGTGCGTAGCGTGCCAAGTTAATGCTTCCTCAGAGCGGACTGCTTTACTCTCGCGTGTCACGTGACCAGAGTGTAATCACAGCCTCTGTGGTTTTATTAATAAAAATAAAAACATATATATATATATATATATATATATATATATATATATCTCTCTCTCGTTCAGCCCTACATTAGACGCTCGATTAGTTATTTTTACGATGCCTTTATGACATGTTTTGAATCTTTTAAGTTTGAGAGGAATGGACTCTCAGGTTAAGGAATATCTTCATGTGTGTTTGGAAGTTAAACGTCATGAGGGCGAGCACATGACAGAATTTACAGTTTTGCGTGAATTATATCTTATAAATACAGTAAAGCTGAGCCTTGGATAAAACTCCTCTATATCACCAATCATATCGGCTACATCAACGGTACATATTGTCGCATTTATATCGCGATGTATCGTCACACCCCTACAGACTGCGGTGTGAACACTGGTCAGTAATCGGTCAGATCAGAGTCCTGTATGACGCGGGCAGACTCTGATCAGGCGGTTCTCTTATGGATCTGTCAGATGTCTGGAGCTGACCGACACATTCACACCAGCACCGCTGACAGTGACGTACCTCTTGACTCCGTACGACACGTTGAGCAGGTTGTCCAGCCTGAAACACACACACACACACACACACACACACACACACACACACTCTCAGTGAAAGCAGCTCAGACGGAGTTCAGCTCCAGCGTGAGCGAGGCAGTACCTGAATGTCTGGGCCGGATGCATTAGCGCTCCAGCGTAGCGTCTGCTGGCCGACACCAGCGGCAGGCTCTTCTGACTGGGATTGTTGGCGAACTTCACTGTGATTGGCTCACTGGAGCCCGGCGGTTTCTGAGCGTTCAGCCCTTTAATGGCCTCCTCGGCCTCGGCACGCCGGTCGAAGCGGATGAAGCCCACGCCTCGGGACACGCCTGAACACACACACACACACACACACAGCTAGTCCAGTGCATTGATATCAAACTATTACCGTTCTGCCTTTTTAGGGCATGAGATTGGACACCAAACACACACAAATAATAAACACAATGGTATTGCTGGCGATATAAAACACCATCGTTAACACTTTAATGTTAATTTTATTCAAATGATATTCGTGATTAATCAGAACTGCTGTCATTGAGAATGTTTAATTAGTTTGCATTTCATGAGAATTACTGCACAAATCAAAAGAACGTCTGGCAAACTGCAAACAACACGCTTCTCTCAAAAGAAAATATTAACTAATGTAGTTTAAAACAACAAACACTGTGTATTATCACATTCTGCAACCACATTACAGCAGAGATCATGTTTGGATTTATTACGGTTCATTAGGGCTGGGAACAGCAAGAAACTTTCCGATTCCATTCAAATTATTAAACGACTAATAAAAAAATAGTGGTAAGGAAAAATGCACAATACTAGGGTGGGGTAATCACTTCACGATTCTGCTTCTCGTTTCCAATAAATAAAAAAAAAAAAAAACGTAGATATCGTTCACATTTATTCTTATTGCAAATCATTTAATTGTAGCTGAAAACCATGAACAGATCAACAGGCTAACGAACACTTGCACAAACTTGATTTGTAGTTTAAGACAGCATTTTAAACAAGACTCCGTCAAAGCAATGGCATTTCACATGCATGTTTTTCTATAAGAGATTAATAATTTTACAATAACTGAATGGTTTCAGAATACCACAGCAAACACAACTAGCCTAACTAATGTACATTTCAACCATTAAAAGACAAGTAAACACTCAGTAATTAACAAACAAAAACAAATTAGCAATTGCACAAATAAATACAACCGAACAAAGATACGATTAATAAAAACATTCAGATATTCAGGTACAGAAACTAAATCAAATGTAAAATAACTGCACTTTATTTATAAAATATAGGCTATACATTAATAGAAAAGTTATTCTGTCTGAGTGAAAGTTCTCGTTGTCTTTTGATTAACGTTATAGAGACGCATCAGGAATATCTGCCATCACTCTAAGAGCTGCACGGATCCGATACACTGATACACACACGCTTTCATCTCTTCTGTTCAGCTGTCTGAAGACATAACCCACTGTTTACCAGAATATTTACATATTTGTGTGTGTTGTGTCCGTTCGTGGGCTGTGCAAAAAGAAGTTTATTATCACGCACTATTGAGAAGCCGTTCTGTGCGTGTGTAGCACCTTTTCTGTGCGCACGTGTGTGTAGCACCTTTTCTGTGCGCACGTGTGTGTGTGTGTGTGTGTGTGTGTGTGTAAGCAGAAGCGGTTCTCGATACCCATTCCTACAGTTCATCACTGAAGCTTTGACGGCAGATTTAGGGTGTGTTCACCGGTTCACGATGCCCTAAAAGCAGACGAGAACGTTCACACGGCTCTGTGAACATGAGTTCTGCTGTATCATGCATGCCAGGCCAGTAGTTGCAGACGTCGCTTTGTCAAACACCCGCACACATGTAATGCGTTGAGACGGCGAAGGTCTCGTTTTCAAGACCTTACACCTTGAAACCCGTTTTCAAAAGCTTGTGTTTTCAGGCCCACAAAACGCCTTGTGTAACTGAACAGACAAAACTCATAAAAAGTTCCCCACATGTACTGACGGAACTGAAGCTCATTATAATATGCAAAACTTATCCAATCATATCAGTGGGCGTTTACTTCCAAGTCTTCAGTGCGGCGCGCCCATAAAAACCGAGCGTTTCAGGAGCCAGGGTGGAAAATAGCCTATTACTTATTCATTATAGAGGTCGACCGATAGTGGATTTTACCGATTCCGATAACTAGGTTGGACCGCACTTGCCGATAAGCGATTAATCAACCAATAGTTTTTAAAAATGGATACTGGATAAAAAAAATAAAAATAAATAAATAAATAAAACCATAACACAAGTAAAACAGTGCTGAAACCATGAAAATGTGCTAAATGAAATACATATGTAAATATGAATATTAAAATGAGAAGTTCTAACAGAACAAATTCTACAGGAAATAATTTAAACATTAAAATATTTTTAGCTATAACCTAAACATGTAAATTTTATAGGTAACACTTTGCAAGTCCCATTTCTTCTTCTCTAGCTAGCTTACATGAATGATATGCATTATGCAATATACATTTTACAGCATGTATTAATATTTGAGCAATACAATTGTACTTTGATCATTCATGTTAGTTCATAGGGCATTAAGTTTAACAGATCAAATAAAAAATAAAACTCAATTTAAAAATGTATACAACACTTCCACAGCATTTATTAACCTTAGTTTAATGTTACAAATGGAATATTAATGTAAAGCGTTACCATTTCATATAAATCCAAACAGTCATGCTTTTTTAGAACACTTGACGATTATCTAATCAAAATAACAAAATATGTATTGAAAATCGAATGCGTTTCTGATTTGTTTATTTCTGTCGGCTGCATGACGATAGAGTTTGCTTTCTCACGTCACGAGTTATTGTTTTAACTGCTTGAGCTACTGCTAATGTTAGCGTCCTCTCAGCCTCGACGATAAAGTGCATACATCCTGCTGTTCTTTCCCTGCTAATGCAGCATCTAGTCAACAAATTAATTACTTTATTATGATTTGGCAACATGTACTGAAGTGTTCTGTATTCATCCCGTTTCCATGTTTTAAACGCACATCTGATGTGTCAGCGCTCTCTGTGCAGCGCGCAGCCTCACGTGTCAATATAAACAACGTCAGCGAGTTTTTATTTCGCCTCTAGAGGCCGCTCTCGTGCTATATAATGCCAGCAGACCCTTCTCAGAGCTCTCGTGCTATATAATGCCAGCGCGCCCTTCTCAGAGCTCTCGTAGATAAGTAAAATTACATACAATAGTTTGGACACCCCTGGCTTAGGTCTATTTTTATTACCACCCAAAAAATATCTGATTACTCGATTAATCATCAAAATAATCGATAATGGTTAGTGACAGGCCGAGTGTGAAGAGCCTGAGTGAAGGAACAGACTGGCTGAACACTTTCATGTAAGATGAATTTCTCAATGGACATCAGTAAACTCTGTTTGTCTGGTGTTGTCTGTAATACACATGAAACACGCTCACAACACACCGGCCTCACCCGTGATCTGGTCCACGAGGATCCTGGAGGTGATTATGCGGCCGTACGGAGCAAACAGCTGATCCAGCTCCACCTGCGTCATGGTCTTCGGCAGGCCACTGACATACAGGTTAGCATCACGGATGGAGGCCGAGCTGGGGCGGGCTAACGACACCTGGAACACACACACAGACACACACACACACATACAGTCATGGGCACGTGTGTGTGAGACAGACAGATAAACATACACACAGACAGAGATAAGGACGGATGGACAGACAGACACAGACAGATGAACGGACGGACGGACAGACACACACACAGACAGATGAACGGACGGACGTTCGGACACAGATGAACGGACGGACGGACAGACAGACACACAGACAGATGAACGGACGGACAGACACACACACAGACAGATGAACGGACGGACACACACAGACAGATGAACGGACGGACGGACGGACAGACAGACAGATGAACGGACGGACGGACAGACACAGACAGATGAACGGACAGACGGACGGACGGACAGACAGATGAACGGACGGACGGACGGACAGACAGACAGACACATGAACGGACGGACGGACAGACAGACAGACAGACACACACAGACAGATGAACGGACGGACGGACAGACAGACACACAGACAGATGAACAGACGGACGGACAGACACACACACACACGGACGGACAGACGGACACACAGACAGACACACACACAGACAGATGAACGGACGGACGGACAGACACACACACACACACACACACACACACAGACAGATGAACGGACGGACGGACAGACACACACAGACAGATGAACGGACGGACACACAGATGAACGGACGGACGGACAGACACACAGACAGATGAACGGTCGGACGGACAGACAGACACACAGACAGACGAACGGTCGGACGGACAGACAGACACACAGACAGACAGATGAACGGACGGACAGACAGACGAACGGACGGACGGACAGACAGACACAGACAGACGAACGGTCGGACGGACAGACAGACACACACACACAGACAGACAGATGAACGGACGGACAGACAGACACACACAGATGAAAGGACGGACGGACAGACACACACACAGACAGATGAACGGACGGACGGACAGACAGACAGACAGACACAGACAGATGAACGGATGGACGGACAGACAGACAGACACACACAGACAGATGAACGGACGGACAGACAGACACACACACACAGACGGACGGACAGACAGACAGACAGACAGATGAACGGACGGACGGACAGACAGACAGATGAACGGACGGACGGACAGACACACACACAGACAGACGGACAGACAAACAGACACACACACACACACACACACACACACAGAGACAGACGGACAGACAGATGAACGGACGGACGGACGGACGGACGGACAGACAGACGAACGGACGGACGGACAGACACACAGACAGACGGACAGACAAACAGACACACACACACACACACACACAGAGACAGACGGACAGACAGACAGATGAACGGACAGACGGACAGACAGACAGATGAACGGATGGACGGACAGACACACACACAGACAGACGGACGGACAGACAGACAGACAGACGGACAGACGGACAGACGGACGGACGGACGGACGGACGGACGGACAGACACACAGACAGACGAACGGACGGACGGACAGACAGACGGACGGACAGACAGACACACACAGACAGACGGACAGACAGACAGACAGACAGAGACACACACACACACACACACAGACAGATGAACGGACGGACGGACAGACAGACACACAGACAGATGAACGGACGGACAGACACACGGACGGACAGACGGACAGACAGACGGACAGACAGACAGACACACACACAGATGAACGGACGGACGGACAGACAGACAGACAGACAAACACACACACAGACAGATGAACGGACGGACGGACAGACAGATGAACGGACGGACAGACAAAGACACACACACAGACAGATGAACGGACGGACAGACAGACAGACACACACAGACAGATGAACGGACGGACGGACGGACAGACACACACACACACACACACACACAGACAGATGAACGAACGGACGGACGGACAGACAGACAGACAGACACACACAGATGAAAGGACGGACGGACAGACACACACACAGACAGATGAACGGACGGACGGACAGACAGACAGACAGACAGACACAGACAGATGAACGGATGGACGGACAGACAGACAGACACACACAGACAGATGAACGGACGGACAGACAGACAGACACACAGATGAACGGACGGACGGATGGACACAGATGAACGGACGGACGGACACAGACAGATGAACGGACGGACGGACGGACAGACACACACACACACACACACACAGACAGATGAACGAACGGACGGACGGACAGACAGACAGACAGACACACACAGATGAAAGGACGGACGGACAGACACACACACAGACAGATGAACGGACGGACGGACAGACAGACAGACAGACACAGACAGATGAACGGATGGACGGACAGACAGACAGACACACACAGACAGATGAACGGACGGACAGACAGACAGACACACAGATGAACGGACGGACGGATGGACACAGATGAACGGACGGACGGACACAGACAGATGAACGGACGGACGGACAGACACACACACAGACAGATGAACGGACGGACGGACAGACACACACACAGACAGATGAACGGACGGACAGACAGACACACACACAGACAGATGAACGGACGGACGGACAGACACACACACAGACAGATGAACGGACGGACGGACAGACAGACAGATGAACGGACGGACGGACAGACAGATGAACGGACGGACGGACAGACACACACACAGACAGACGGACAGACAAACAGACACACACACACACACACACACAGAGACAGACGGACAGACAGATGAACGGACGGACGGACGGACGGACAGACAGACAGACGAACGGACGGACGGACAGACACACACAGACAGACGGACAGACAAACAGACAAACAGACACACACACACACACACAGAGACAGACGGACAGACAAACAGACACACACACACACACAGAGACAGACGGACAGACAGACAGATGAACGGACAGACGGACAGACAGACAGATGAACGGATGGACGGACAGACACACACACAGACAGACGGACGGACAGACAGACGGACGGACGGACGGACGGACAGACAGACACACACACAGACAGATGAACGGACGGACGGACAGACAGACACAGACAGATGAACGGACGGACAGACACACGGACGGACAGACGGACAGACAGACGGACAGACAGACAGACAGACAGACACACACAGATGAACGGACGGACGGACAGACAGACAGACAGACAAACACACACACAGACAGATGAACGGACGGACGGACAGACAGATGAACGGACGGACGGACAGACAAACAGACACACACACAGACAGATGAACGGACGGACAGACAGACAGACACACGGACAGACACACACACACACACACACAGACAGATGAACGAACGGACGGACGGACAGACAGACAGACACACACAGACAGATGAACGGACGGACGGACAGACACACACACAGACAGATGAACGGACGGACGGACAGACACACACACAGACAGATGAACGGACGGACGGACAGACACACACACAGACAGATGAACGGACGGACGGACAGACACACACAGACAGATGAACGGACAGACGGACAGACACACACACAGACAGATGAACGGACGGACGGACAGACACACACAGACAGATGAACGGACGGACGGACAGACACACACAGACAAATGAACGGACGGACAGACACACACACACAGACAGATGGACGGACGGACAGACACACACACACAGACAGATGAACGGACGGACACAGATGAACGGACGGACGGACACAGACAGATGAACGGACGGACGGACGGACAGACAGACACACACAGACAGACAGATGAACGGACGGACGGACAGACAGACACACAGACAGACAGATGAACGGACGGACGGACAGACAGACAGACACACAGACAGATAAACGGACAGACGGACAGACAGACAGATGAACGGACGGACAGACACACACAGACAGATGAACGGACGGACGGACAGACACACACACAGACAGATGAATGGACGGACGGACAGACAGACAGACACACAGAGACAGATGAACGGACAGACAGACAGACACACACAGACAGATGAACGGACGGACGAACAGACACACACAGACAGATGAACGGACAGACGGACAGACAGACAGACACACAGACAGATGAACGGACGGACGGACAGACAGACACACAGACAGATGAACGGACAGACGGACAGACAGACAGACACACACAGACAGATGAATGGACGGACGGACAGACAGACACAGACAGATGAACGGACGGACGGACGGACAGACAGACACACAGACAGATGAACGGACAGACGGACAGAGACACACGGACAGAGACACACAGACAGATGAACGGACGGACGGACAGACAGACAGA
>CM077168.1:120000-125000 GCA_039654105.1 Coreius guichenoti
AGACACAGATGAACGGACAGACACACACGAACGAACGGACAGACACACACACGAACGGACGGACAGACAGACACACACACACGAACGGACGGACAGACAGACACACACACACGAACGGACGGACAGACAGACACACGAACGGACGGACAGACAGACACACGAACGGACGGACAGACACACACACACACGAACGGACGGACAGACACACACACACACACGAACGGACGGACAGACACACACACGAACGGACACACACACACACGAACGGACGGACAGACAGACACACACACGAACGGACGGACAGACAGACACACACGAACGGACGGACAGACAGACACACGAACGGACACACACACACACGAACGGACGGACAGACAGACACACACACGAACGGACGGACAGACACACACACACACACGAACGGACGGACAGACACACACACGAACGGACACACACACACACGAACGGACGGACAGACAGACACACACACGAACGGACGGACAGACAGACACACGAACGGACACACACACACACGAACGGACGGACAGACAGACAGACACACACGAACGGACGGACAGACACACACACACACGAACGGACGGACAGACACACACACACACACACGAACGGACGGACAGACACACACACGAACGGACACACACACACGAACGGACGGACAGACAGACACACACACGAACGGACGGACAGACAGACACACACACGAACGGACGGACACACACACACGAACGGACACACACACACACGAACGGACGGACAGACAGACACACACACGAACGGACGGACAGACAGACACACACACGAACGGACGGACACACACACACACGAACGGACGGACAGACAGAGACACGAACGGACGGACAGACAGACAGACAGACACACACACACACACACGAACGGACGGACAGACACACACACGAACGGACGGACAGACACACACACGAACGGACGGACAGAGACACACACACGAACGGACGGACAGACAGACAGACACACACACACACACACACACGAACGGACAGACACACACACGAACGGACGGACAGACAGACACACACACGAACGGACGGACAGACAGACACACACACGAACGGACGGACAGACAGACACACACACGAACGGACGGACAGACAGAGACACACGAACGGACGGACAGACAGACAGACACACACACACACACACACACGAACGGACGGACAGACACACACACGAACGGACGGACAGACACACACACGAACGGACGGACAGACAGACAGACACACACACACACACACACACACGAACGGACAGACACACACACACACGAACGGACGGACAGACACACACACACACACACACACACACACGAACGGACGGACAGACACACACACACACACGAACGGACGGACAGACACACACACACACGAACGGACGGACAGACACACACAGATGAACGGACGGACGGACAGACACACATGAACGGACGGACGGACAGACACACATGAACGGACGGACGGACAGACACACATGAACGGACGGACAGACAGACACACAGATGAACGGACGGACAGACACACACACAGACAGACAGACACACAGACAGATGAACGGACGGACGGACAGACACAGATGAACGGACGGACGGACAGACAGACAGACACACACACACACAGACGGACAGACAGACAGACAGACAGACAGACAGACAGACACACACACACACACACACACACACACACGAACGGACAGACACACACACGAACGGACGGACAGACACACACACACACACACACACACACACACACACACACACGAACGGACAGACACACACACGAACGGACGGACAGACACACACACACACACGAACGGACGGACAGACACACACACACACACACACGAACGGACGGACAGACACACACACACACGAACGGACGGACAGACACACACACACACGAACGGACGGACAGACACACACGAACGGACGGACAGACACACACACACACGAACGGACGAACAGACACACACAGATGAACGGACGGACACAGATGAACGGACGGACGGACGGACGGACAGACACAGATGAACGGACGGACAGACACAGATGAACGGACGGACAGACACACACACGAACGGACGGACGGACGGACAGACACACACGAACGGACGGACGGACAGACACACACGAACGGACAGACACACACACACACACGAACGGACAGACACACACACACACACACACGAACGGACAGACACACACACACACACACGAACGGACAGACACACACACACACACACACGAACGGACAGACACACACACACACACACACGAACGGACGGACAGACACACACACACACACACACACACGAACGGACGGACAGACACACACACACGAACGGACGGACAGACACACACACACGAACGGACGGACAGACACACACACACACGAACGGACGGACAGACACACACACACGAACGGACGGACAGACACACACACACGAACGGACGGACAGACACACACACACGAACGGACGGACAGACACACACACACGAACGGACGGACAGACACACACACACGAACGGACGGACAGACACACACACACGAACGGACGGACAGACACACACACACGAACGGACGGACAGACACACACACACGAACGGACGGACACACACACACACACACGAACGGACGGACAGACACACACAGATGAACGGACGGACACAGATGAACGGACGGACAGACACAGATGAACGGACGGACAGACACACACACGAACGGACGGACGGACGGACACACACACGAACGGACAGACACACACACACACACACACACACACACACGAACGGACAGACACACACACACACGAACGGACGGACAGACACACACACACACACACACACACGAACGGACGGACAGACACACACACACACACGAACGGACGGACAGACACACACACACACGAACGGACGGACAGACACACACAGATGAACGGACGGACGGACAGACACACATGAACGGACGGACGGACAGACACACATGAACGGACGGACGGACAGACACACATGAACGGACGGACAGACAGACACACAGATGAACGGACGGACAGACACACACACAGACAGACAGACACACAGACAGATGAACGGACGGACGGACAGACACAGATGAACGGACGGACAGACAGACAGACAGACACACACACACACAGACGGACAGACAGACAGACAGACAGACAGACAGACAGACAGACAGACAGACACACACACACACACACACACACACACGAACGGACAGACACACACACGAACGGACGGACAGACACACACACACACACACACACACACACACACACACACACGAACGGACAGACACACACACGAACGGACGGACAGACACACACACACACACGAACGGACGGACAGACACACACACACACACACACGAACGGACGGACAGACACACACACACACGAACGGACGGACAGACACACACGAACGGACGGACAGACACACACACACACGAACGGACGAACAGACACACACAGATGAACGGACGGACACAGATGAACGGACGGACGGACGGACGGACAGACACAGATGAACGGACGGACAGACACAGATGAACGGACGGACAGACACACACACGAACGGACGGACGGACGGACAGACACACACGAACGGACGGACGGACAGACACACACGAACGGACAGACACACACACACACACGAACGGACAGACACACACACACACACACGAACGGACAGACACACACACACACACACGAACGGACAGACACACACACACACACACACGAACGGACAGACACACACACACACACACACGAACGGACGGACAGACACACACACACACACACACACACGAACGGACGGACAGACACACACACGAACGGACGGACAGACACACACACACGAACGGACGGACAGACACACACACACACGAACGGACGGACAGACACACACACACGAACGGACGGACAGACACACACACACGAACGGACGGACAGACACACACACACGAACGGACGGACAGACACACACACACGAACGGACGGACAGACACACACACACGAACGGACGGACAGACACACACACACGAACGGACGGACAGACACACACACACGAACGGACGGACAGACACACACACACGAACGGACGGACAGACACACACACACGAACGGACGGACAGACAGACAGACAGACAGACAGACAGACAGACAGACAGACAGACAGACAGACAGACAGACAGACAGACACACACACACACACGAACGGACAGACACACACACGAACGGACGGACAGACACACACACACACACACACGAACGGACAGACACACACACGAACGGACGGACAGACACACACACACACACACACGAACGGACAGACACACACACGAACGGACGGACAGACACACACACACACACACACACACACGAACGGACGGACAGACACACACACACGAACGGACGGACAGACACACACACACGAACGGACGGACAGACACACACACACACGAACGGACGGACAGACACACACAGATGAACGGACGGACACAGATGAACGGACGGACAGACACAGATGAACGGACGGACAGACACACACACGAACGGACGGACGGACGGACACACACACGAACGGACGGACGGACGGACAGACACACACGAACGGACAGACACACACACACACACACGAACGGACGGACAGACAGACAGACAGACAGACACACACACACACACACACACACACACACACGAACGGACGGACAGACACACACACACGAACGGACGGACAGACACACACACGAACGGACGGACAGACACACGAACAGACACACACACACGAACGGACGGACGGACGGACACACACACACGAACGGACGGACACACACACACGAACGGACGGACGGACAGACACACACGAACGGACAGACACACACACGAACGGACAGACACACACGAACGGACAGACACACACACGAACGGAC
>CM077168.1:130000-202500 GCA_039654105.1 Coreius guichenoti
ACACACACACACACATGAACAGACAGACGAACGGACGGATGGACGGACAGACACACACAGACAGACGAACGGACAGACAGACACACAGACAGATGAACGGACGGATGGACGGACGGACAGACACACAGACAGATGAACGGACGGACAGACAGACACACACACACAGACGGACGGACAGACACACAGACAGACAGATGAACGGACGGATGGACAGACACACAGATAAACGGACAGTGAGACGGAGTGATTGACAGGTCTTACCTTGATGGTTTTGGCCTGCAGTCTGAGTCCATTTAAAATGTTTATGGCTTTTTCTGCGTCTTTGGGATCCACATAGTTCACAAACCCGTAACCTAGACTCTGACCTACACACACACACACACAGTTATAATCATGACATCAGCTCACTCATCACTAACTACAGTCATTCATCAGGTCATGTGACTGTGTGAACATGTCGAATCCTTTCCTAAAACACTCATGCACTGATGTGTTCAGACGAGAGGGGGCGATATGGCAAACATATCAGATCAGGCAAGGTCACGATCTTATCACGATTCCTCTTCCCATTGGTTTTTAACACCTTTTTGCAAGTTATTGAGCAGGAACAACTAGTACTACTCTAACTAATATTAGTAAAACGTTTATTAAAGCTTATTGAAGACAAATACACAGTCAGAACAAACAAACGACAAATAAATACAACAGAACAGAGAAAGATGAAATCAACAGAGCTTCAAATTATTCATGCAAGTCTAACAGTAGCATTCAGGTATACTATAGTACAAGAAACACTACAGGAACTGAATAAAGTAAGCAAATGTAAAATACAACATTGCAAAGTCTTCATTGTATAAATGACATGTATATAGATTTTATTGACTCGAGGAGTGATTTTCTCGTTTGATCATTAATGACAGACGGCAGCAGGATTATTAGGCTACTGTCACTTTAAAAGCTGCACAGATCCAATACACTCACACATACATCGCAAAATCAGATTTTCTCCTCACGTTCCTAAAGACATAACTGACTGTTTTTACATGAATATTGCCAACATGGAAACTGGCATTTTTTGTGTGTATTTGACCGTTTAGACACGCACCCGAAGGCCAAAGTATACTTGGCATCGCTTCAGAGCCGGATTATTGTTCTTTTAATAATGCTGCGTCCCAATTCACCTACTTATACTACGACCTAAAAGTATGTCCTTTTTTTGTGAAGTAAAAGTACATACTTTCGAGTGTGTAGCAGAAGAGTAGGCAAGCTTTGGGATATACTACGTCATCTTTAACGGACAGCGCTGTTGCTTAGTTACGTGCATCCCACCACTGTTTAAACTGCCCTGTCAATCAGCGTCACAGTTCAAATTAGGGCTGCAACTAACCATTTTGATAATCGATTAGTTGGCCGATTCTTTTTTCGATTAATCGGATAAAAGGCCCATTTGTTTATTTTGAAAAAAACACATTAGTCCCCATCCTGCCCAATGCTATCCTTCAAACACACGTGTCAGCTGAGTGCTATGAAAACATATATAGTGAATAGATCTACCCTTACAAAAGTTAATAACATTTACAAATGAGGATATAACTACTGTTCTCTATATAGATCAGTGGATATAACCTGTAAAATGAACGTTTTGCGCTGAGGAAGCACACGCATCTATCAAAGCGCATGACAGGGTGTGTTAAACGCTAATGCATTCGCTTGAAGATTAAAATAAACAGTTCTCATGTTTTGGACACTTGGATCACGTACCTTTCCCGCATCAGCTCACTCGGTTTCCACACCACTATTTCTAGATGCACATTTTGTCCATAAAATGCGTTATTCAGCTGTAATTTGGCGCGATTGGTGGAAGCTTTGCGTACAGAGAGCAGACCCGACTAAACGATAATGAGAATCGTTATCGATGATTTTCATTATCGATTATTATTGATTTTATCGATTAGTTGTTGCAGCCCTAGCTCAAATCCTCCACATTCAGTTTAATTTGTGGCTTTCTGTGCACGCACTTCGGGTGTGTGTGTGTGTGTGTGTGTGTGTGTGTGTGTGTGTGTGTAATTAACTCTTTAACAATCGCACGCCCACTCTATTCTCTGCTATAAAGTCTTTTCGCAACGTTTTAAAGAAGCCTATTAAAATCCTTCAGATGTCGCAAGCCGTTGTGATATGTACATTTGCAATATTTAGATTATTTCGATACATATTCTGGAGAAATTCACGATTTTTTTTGTGTAAAATGGAGATTGCGATTCTCCCACGATTCTGAAGAAAAAAAACATCAGACAACTAAAAAAAAAAAAAATTACATGTAATCTAGAGGTTCTGACAAAATGGTCATTGCTTTACAACGAGTAAATCTTCACTCTGGACGACTGAACATCTATCACTAGCCATTGGCTAATAAATGCTTAGATTTTACTCTCCAGTGTTAGAAACTAAGTGTAAGTTTAGCATAGATATAGTTTCACTCTCTGTACTGTACAGCTCAATGGATGCGCAGCGTCCCTGTATTATGACTACATTACAAAGCTAGGAGCACTAAATGATATTCAAAGTCACATCGCACGCTTTTAACATTAAATAAAGAACATAAACACTACCTGAGATCATCTTTGCCATGTTTTGTGTTGTTGTTCCAGCCGCGACGGCACAAAAAAAAAACCGTTCCTAAAATAGATTCATCGTCGCAGCTGGTTAGGACAAAAACTCTAACATTAGGGATGCACTGATACCATTTTTTCAGAACCGATCCGATACCAAAAATTCTGAGCATCGTCCGATACCGATACCAATCCGATACCAGCGCAGTTTTGTTTAAAAATTCAATGTAGAATGTCTATACCGCAGTGTGTTGAGCTGATAATCACTCTTTTGTGTGTTAAACACAATCTACTAAATACAGACAACTTCATTATAAAGAAAAACAACATTAAAAAAAAATATATAAATCACAATCTATGACAAAAATACTACTATAAACTAGATTAGTGGATAATTCAGCAGCAAAAGTTACTCTAGAAAAATGCACAATAATTGTATAAAATCTAAACATTTAGTGGAAATAAACATTTAGTGGAGAACAAATAAAAGTGAATAAGTGTAGCACTAAATCTGGTAAAATGTTACACGTAAAAATACATTCATGAAAAACAAGTAAATATATTTATAGAAATAGGCCTATATACTAAGAAATTAAGACATTTATTTTAAATATGTTGCTGCCTCGTTAAAAAGCTGTGCTATACGTTATAGATAGAGCAGAACAAGAAAGGCTATTAATAATCTTTCATAGCGCAAAAGTATTATAATAGGAAAGGCTCCGATCAGAGCGGCACAAGCGCATATGCACATCCCGTGTGCAGGATGATCCGCTGGATGAAGCAACACGGAGTCACAGCGCTCCGTCCGCACTGAGAAGATCAAAACACAAAGGGAAGAGATGTCGATGCGTAGTGTATCTATCTATGCTATATTTTAGTGAGCCTTTTCTTTTAACAGTTTAAAAATTCAGTTACCGTGTGTGTGAAGAACAATACAATCTCTAGTCCAGTGTTGTTGATCTAACAGACACCCGGGAGAAAGTTACACGATTTAGAAACCGCAATAAACCTCAGCCAGATAAAGTCATTTTATGCGAAACCATAGAGCGTTATCTGCAGATCAAGTATAATAACTAGCATGGGCGACATTTGACTCAAGTTAGGGGGGGCAGGATTTTTTTTCCTGCATCAGCTAAGTATTCGCAGAAATTTTGTTACTTGTTTTTTTTTTAGGCTACTCATTTAGCCTATTTAATAATTTACTTAATTTTGTTATCACGGGAAATGACGCGCTCAAAATGTGAATCATTAGCCACTTTTCCACCATTTTCTTAGAAAGGTAAGGAACGGTTCCAGTTCCACTTGAGCCTGGTTCGGTTCGGCACGGCACGATTACAAACCGTTCTCGGCACGGAATTCTCGGTGCGGTTGGCTAACCGTGCTGGTAGAATCCGTGAAGTGATGTCACAACTCAGAATCGGTCTGTTGCCTGGCTACTGGTTTCTCTGTAGCTGGCTAAGCGCTCTATTTGAGCAACGTAAACACAAATTCCAAAGAGCGTCCGTTATCAGCCCCACAGTGGAAAATGAAACCGTAACCGTACCAGCTGGCCCGGAGCGGTTACGCAATGAACCGTTTAGCCGATGGTGGAAAAGTGGCTAATGTTTGTCCATCATTTTGCGAGCAACTGGTGATAAAGAAAAATGCCAAGTCGCAATATTGAAAATATTTGCATCTTAAGCCATTAGGGCGAGACAGTGGATATCAAACGGCAATGTGCAAACTTTGCACGAGAGTTATGCGGTGAAGAAGTCTCAAACGCCAATCAGTTATTCACTACAGAAACCGAAAGTAAAAACTAACCGAGCTTATGGCATCTGGCGCTGCATTGACGGTTCATATTCTCTTAGAGACGATGAGAAATTAATACAATTTATTTTCTTAATATTTCACTTGTGGACATTTTTTATTTTCGTGAATCGAGAAGTAGACTTTCCTTAGACTAATAATCACCACCACAGTGAGAGGCTCAGTCACCGCCGTCTGCATGTTAAAGATAACAGGCCAAACCACGGACCGGCGGATCTGCAGCCCCGCTCGCGGCGTCGAGGGCGAGAGTCACGGAGATCACAAGCATCAGTGTTTTCACAGCGAAAGATTCCAGGCTCTTCCTCATGAGAAAGACCAGCGCGAGGATGCGTTCACAGACTGAAGGAGAACGCTGTGCTGCAGAACCAGCTGCTGGATTTATTTTACTCTCTTTCTCTAAATGTGTACATGGATTTTTTTTAAATAATTCGTTGATTATTATGGCATATTTATCTAAATGTGTCTGTTTTCCTAACTCTTGCAAGTGTAATGATACAAATTATAATTCAAATCTTGCCTTTATAACAATGAATCCCGT
This sequence comes from Coreius guichenoti, assembly GCA_039654105.1. Taxonomy (NCBI): domain Eukaryota; kingdom Metazoa; phylum Chordata; class Actinopteri; order Cypriniformes; family Gobionidae; genus Coreius; species Coreius guichenoti. Next base: position 134,957 of record CM077168.1, read on the forward strand.
CACTGTTGTACTTAAATTTTAAGTCTAACGTTAGTCTTTTTATTCCTGCTCTTCCTCAGGACGAGGGCGAAGAAGCGGAAACACCTCCCAGGAAAACACCACTGGAACATCTCCTTAAAGGGACTTTGAGGATTTGTTTTAAAATTTCAATTCAGTTATTATTTGACATAAAATATATATTTAAATTTTACAAAAGAAATATGCAGAATTTTGTCTGAGAAATAAAAGGACACTTTCATTTTATAATTTCTTAAAACTGATTTTGTTAAAAAAAAATCGTGAGAAAATCGTATCGTGAATCGTATCGCATCATGAGTTGAGTGAATCGTTACCCTAATAATAACAACAGGAACACTGAATCATCTAGAGAGTTTCATCGTGTTGACTGTCGTAACCAAACGCGACAGTTTAAAGCTATTATTTATTAAATATTAATAATAATATTATTTATTAAACTATGGAATGGGTTCAGAACACTTAATATAGTGCACGAAGCGTTGATGATGCTTTAATGTTTTTGTGGGGCACTGGGGCTTAACAATAACACAGAATATTATACGCACAGTATCAGATTTAGATCGGTCCTGTCTGACCGATACCGCCGTTATTTACCAAATCGGGTATCGATACTGATACTGAGTATCGGATCAGTGCAAAAGACGCCTTTTATCGCGTGTAGTTAGGACACGGTGTCAGGCTGAAGGAAATGCACTCCTGTACAGTAGAGGGCGCCGCTCAAACAACCCTTTCAGCTGTGCTGCTATTCTGGAGAACAGAAGAACGACAGGAGACACTAACTTCACCGATAAAAACAAAAAGCTTATGGCTTGACGGAATCAAAAGGTCAGCAGCATTGGTCACTAAAGAGATTAAATGCATAAAATGTTTTATTTTATTTAATTACTGGAGGTTTGCATAGCATTCTGATTTTGCTTTTCACTGATTTTATTCATTTTAAGGAATACTGTTTTTTTTTGTGTGCAAGCATTATTATCCATCATGTTCACACACACACACACCTCTGCACTTACGATTTCTCTCAACATTGGGACAAGAGAGCTCAGTCAATAAATGGAAAGACAAAGTAACATGCGTTGCTTATTCAAAGTAACTCATATTTTGTTGTAAATTTTAAAAGTAATGCGTTACTTTACTAGTTACTTGAAAAGGTAATCTGATTACGTAACTCAAGTTACTTGTAATGCGTTACGCCCAACACTGCCCGTCATTCATTAACATGGACAGCAGCAAAACACACTGTTCACGCTCCTGAAGCTTGCAATGTCAAACAGGCATAAAGACAGCAGAATTGTGCTCATTTAGGAATAAGATCACATGGGTGTTTGAATCGAGATCACAATCTTTTAACGATTAATCGCACAGCCCTATAAAGAAGAGAGCACCTGTGATCTTGTCCCTCACGATCTTGCAGGACTCAATGTCTCCGATGCTGCCGAACAGACTCTTCAGCTCGTCCGGCGTCATGTTCTGCGGCAGGTAGTTCACGATCAGGTTGGTTTTGCTGTCGTCTACAGGCGACGTGCAGCTCGATGCGTCACACAGCTGCGTCTCCATGGCGCCGGTCACCTGACACACAGGAAGTGAGACAGTTGAACCTGCAGAGCTGAACGTCTCTCACGGTGACTCTCGCAGCGGCTCCGTTACCAAACACGGAACGAGCGCCATTAACATCAGATCAAACATTCAAAAAAAAAAAAAAGTGTTGAAATGCAAATATTTTTAAAATGACCAACAGGAGAGTTTGTGAGTGTTTAAATGATTAATTTCCCAACCCTGATCCTGGAGGAACACCAACACATGATCAAACACACCGGATTCAGCTCATCAGCTCCAGGAACAAGGCTGTGGGAAACACAGCACTAAAAGATCCAGTTCATAAGAGTCATGTGTTTGGGAATCAGTTCCTGACATTATTTCACAGCACATGTCCTTTAGCTCAACGCTTTCGGCTCGGACGGTAAACTCTGGCAGACAGTAAACGATCAACGTTGGGATTATAGGAATGATCAAAAGATTCAAATGAAATCACAATTCATCAGAAAAGCTGTGTGTTTTGACCCTAAAGATAACGGTTTAAATCAAGCACATTAACATATGAATGTAATGGATACAAACTAAATGCCACAAAACTCCAGTTATGATTTCAGATTTTAGTTTTTAATTGAAATGATGAAAACAGGTTTTTCGTTAAACGCCTTTGCATCCCTGATGGTATAGAGAAAACTACCGTTTAAAAAAAAAAGTACCGCTCAAATAAATATGCATGTGGATATGGCAAAAAAAAAAAACCCTCCCTATGAATATTACGGGCTGCACGATTTGGGGAAAATATCTAATTGCGATTAACATGATTCATGTTTACACTCGTAAGTTTCCTCTTGTACAGATGATGAAACGGAAACACTTGTGTCTCATCTAATGTGATAGGGTTTCATTTTTTACAATTGGAATATATTTCAATATGGTATTACTGTAGAAATGTAGTAAATTGCTCTTACTCAGTTTGTATTATGATCGGTTTTCAACTTAAAGGCACAATATGTAATTTTTTGTCTCTTATTCAACACAAAGGCGTGTCTTGACTCCTTGATTGGGCGGAGATTTTATTCTGTCAGACAAGCGCTTCCGCTTCTCCCGCTCGTGTGTGTGTGGGGGAACGCAGCGCTGTTTTATCATATTACACACATTTGAGTGCGTTAAAGTGATGTCATAATGCTACTCTGTGCGTTCGCTCGGCGCTACTATGAGACACTTGTTCACACTGCAGTGAGCGAGATCATATTAGGCATGGTAAAACATGGTACTCGCGGTAAATCAAGAACACCAGATTTAAACAATAAGACTAACTGTGTTGAGCTGGAGAACAATGATTAGTTTCTGTCCATGAATAATCCAAACAGTTGCTCACCTGTCTAATAAAACACATCATATATTAAAGCATCTTTGGTGTTGCCATGGTTTCTACAAAATAAAACCGGAGGGTAACGCGGGTATGATGTCATTGAGAGGCGACGCACACACACGGTCCGGTCCGTGTCCTGGTTAAAATCGCTTATTTCTCTGGATTTAAACATTCTTGGAAACCTTTGGGATAATGTACACAAGTCAACAAAATACACAGTATAACACTGTTCTAGTGGCTTTTGAATATTTAAATCCTAAAATCTTACATATTGTGCCTTTAACTTTAGACGAGAGAATGTAAACATGTAGGTTCATAGAGTTTGTGTCTGAATGAGAAATGAATTCATGTCATTTGAAAGATGTACTGAATGTATTTTGTGCCAAATCAATAACTGATCCTCAGTTTAGCTCACATGTATAAAAACTGAGAAATGAGTCCTAGCAACTGAAAAAGACCTTAGACACAGACTGGCGCCATCTCGCGGCCAAACAACGGAACTTTAACCTTTTATTTTGACTTTCAAAGACTTTAAACTTTAAAATCCTTCGAAAGCACGGTTCCAAATAGTATGACGTAGCTTTCCTTCGTTTGCTGAATCACGTGACTTGAGTTTGATTCATAACGTAAGATTCATAAATAAGTGTTTGGAAACTCCAGCATCAACACAACAGATATAGACGCCAATAAAAACCAAACTTCTGATAAGAGTCCAACACAAACAAAACTACAGATAATAAACGATAGAAAAAAATCGGGTAAATAGAGATACACCAGTTAACTCGGCTAAATACTAGCAAAATACGACAAACTACACCGTATTACACACATATACTCATCTCCGGTGTGTGAATAGATAAACAGGAAACTGAACTATTTTCCTCAGAAACAACACGCTCAGTGTAGAAATATAAATACAGTGTACATGTACATTATAACAAACTGATATGATTAAATAGATTGAAACTCACGACGAGAAAACACGCTTATACATCATAAAACATAGCAAATAAATCGCCTTTCTTACCTGATTTCGGTTTATAAATCACCTGTGTGTGCACTGATGATCAGCACGCGCGCACGTTAAGGTGGCGATGGCGGGAAACAGCGACTCTAAGAAGACTGGCATGTGAATGAGCCAATCATGGCGTCTCGTTACGATTCCCTCACACGTTATTGGACAATGTGAAGCACGAGGGCGGAACCTCCGTGAGCCAACAGGTGCGGCGGATCCAGATGTGATGAGCACTCTGTATCCAGGGCACGTTTACACGACAACACAATGTTGCGTTTTTCGCGTACAGGCAACAACGTTGTCAAAACGACCCCGTTCACACAGTTCCGTGGCCAGGCCAATACTGGCAACTGACGCATACGCATGCGCATGACGTTCACGTTTATTGCACAAGTTCACATTTTTGATATCGGATCGTTTTCAAAAACACAAAACAACTTTTTCAAAAGTTTGTGTTTTCAGGTCCCCAAAACGCCTTTGTAGTGTGAATGAATGGCCAAAATGCATAAAAGTTTTCCAATGTGGTGTAAATATAGTCATATACCGCAGATGATTGTGTAACAGTATTCATATATCCCGCAGATGATTGTGTGTGTACAGTATTCATACACCGCAGATGATTGTGTGTGTACAGTATTCATACACCGCAGATGATTGTGTGTGTACAGTATTCATATACCGCAGATGATTGTGTACAGTATTCATATACCGCAGATGATTGTGTGTGTACAGTATTCATATACCGCAGATGATTGTGTACAGTATTCATATACCGCAGATGATTTTGTACAGTATTCATATACCGCAGATGATTGTGTGTGTACAGTATTCATATACCACAGATGATTGTGTACAGTATTCATATACCGCAGGTGATTGTGTGTGTACAGTATTCATATACCGCAGATGATTGTGTGTGTACAGTATTCATACACCGCAGATGATTGTGTGTGTACAGTATTCATATACCGCAGATGATTGTGTACAGTATTCATATACCGCAGATGATTGTGTGTGTACAGTATTCATATACCGCAGATGATTGTGTACAGAATTCATATACCGCAGATGATTTTGTACAGTATTCATCAAATCAAATCAAATCACCTTTATTTATATAGCGCTTTTTACAATGGCAATTGTTTCAAAGCAGCTTCACAGTGGTAACAGGAAAATAATGCAACGGAATTTGATTCGGCTGTACAGCCGCTCTGGAGAAAACGGTGATGTCATCCAGCTCATTTCAATTATCATATAGTGTCAATGCGGGCGGATCAGTAATATAATTGAAATTTAGGTGTCCCCAACTGAGCAAGCCAAAAGCCAAAGGCGACGGTGGCAAGGAACCAAAACTCCTTCAGGGCCAGAATGGAGAAAAAAAAACCTTGGGAGAAACCAGGCTCAGTCGGGGTGCCAGTTCTCCTCTGGCCGACGAACAAATAGTGTATGATTATGATTCTGGCAACATTACAGGTCAGAAGTCATATTAGATAAATAGATATTCGTAGGATTATTCGAAAGATTGGAGTTGTCACGCCGGGGACGGGTTTAATGAGGATGTCGTGTCGATGCGGCATTTACAGGGGGGAGTTTAATTGACACTATTGTCTCTACAGACACTTCAGGGATATGGTCGTCATGTCCAGGCTAAGGTCCACCATCTGGTCTGGATACGGCCCGGATCCGGCCGACTGCAGTAAACCTCGGGATAAACAGAGAGACTAACATTAGCGTAGATGCCATTCTTCTTATGATGTAACGAGTACATCAGGTGTTATGGGAAGTGTTCCCGGTTCCGGCTGACCTAGTTAATGCAGCCTAAAACAATCATTTAACTGATTTGAGTAACAGAAATTAAAAATGTTTTATGTGTATGCCATAGTAAAGAGATGTGTTTTTAGTCTAGATTTAAACTGACAGAGTGTGTCTGCTTCCCGAACAATGCTAGGAAGACTGTTCCAGAGTTTAGGTGCTAAATAGGAAAAGGACCGACCGCCTGCAGTTGATTTTGATATTCTAGGTATTATCAACTGGCCAGAATTTTGAGACCGCAATAAACGTGATGGAGTATAATGCGTTAAGAGCTCGCTCAAGTACTGGGGAGCTAAACCATTTAGTGCTTTGTAAGTAATCAGCAAGATTTTAAAATGTATACGATGTTTAATAGGGAGCCATAGCAGTGTTGAAAGAACCGGGCTAATATGGTCATACTTCCTGGTTCTAGTAAGAACTCTAGCTGCTGCGTTTTGGACCAGCTGCAGTTTATTTATTAAGCGGGCAGGGCAACCACCCAGTAGAGCATTACAATAATCTAGCCTTGAGGTCATGAACGCATGAACTAACTGTTCAGCATTTTGCATTGAAAGCATGCGCCGTAATTTAGATATATTTTTAAGATGGTAGAATGCAGTTTTACAGATGCTAGAAACGTGGCTTTCAAATGAGAGATTGGTATCAAAGAGCACACCCAGGTTCCTAACTGACGACGAGGACTTGACAGAGCAGCCATCGAGTGTTAGACAGTATTCTAGGTTACTACTTGTGGAGTTTTTTTGTCCAATGATTAAAAATTCAGTTTTTTCTGAATTAAGTTGCAGGAAATTACTAGTCATCCAATTTTTAATATCAGCTATGCATTCTGTTAATCTTGTGAATTGGTAAGTTTCGTCAGGGCATGAAGAAATATAGAGCTGAGTATCGTCAGCATAACAATGAAATTTAAGACCATGCTTCCTAATAATATCTCCCAGTGGTAGCATGTACAGGGTGAAAAGCAACGGTCCTAGCACTGAGCCCTGCGGTACTCCATACTGAACTTGTGTTCGGTGTGACATCTCTTCATTTACTGCTACAAACTGATAACGGTCAGATAAGTATGATTTAAACCATGCCAATGAAGTTCCACTAATGCCAACATAATTTTCGAGTCTATTCAAAAGAATATTGTGGTCGATAGTATCGAATGCAGCGCTAAGATCGAGTAACACTAATAGAGATATACAACCACGATCGGATGATAAGAGTAAATCATTTGTTACTCTGATGAGAGCAGTCTCAGTACTATGATACGGTCTAAATCCTGACTGGAAATCCTTACAGATACCATTTCTTTCTAAAAAGGAGCATAATTGTGAGGACACTGCCTTTTCTAGTATTTTTGACAGAAAGGGTAGATTTGAGATTGGCCTGTAATTGACTAATTTTGTAGGATCAAGTTGCGTTTTTTTAATAAGTGGTTTAATAATAGCCAACTTAAAAGTTTTCGGTACATATCCTAATGTCAAGGATGAATTAATGATATTAAGGAGAGGATCTATGACCTCTGGAAGCATCTCTTTTAGTAGTTTAGTCGGTATGGGGTCGAGCATACATGTTGTTGATTTTGATGATTTAACGAGTTTAGCCAATTCTTCTTCTCCTATAGCAGTGAATGAATGTAATTTTTCCTCAGTGACACTACAATGCACTGTCTGATGTGATACTGTAGTAGACGGCTGCATGGTTATAATTTTTTTCCTAATATTATCAATCTTACAGGTAAAGAAGTTCATAAAGTCATTACTGCTGTGCTGTTTACAAACATCAGAAGGTGAAGCTTTATCTTTGGTTAATTTAGCCACTGTATCGAATAAATACCTAGGGTTGTGTTTGTTTTCTTCTAAGAGAGTCGAGAAATAAGCAGATCTAGCAGTTTTTAGGGCCTTTCTGTATGCAATCATGCTCTCTTTCCACGAAATGAGAAAAACTTCTAGTTTTGTTTTCTTCCAGCTGCGCTCCATTTTTCTGGCTGCTGTTTTAAGGGCCCGGGTGTGCTCGTTGTACCACGGCGTTGGACTGTTTTCTTTAATCTTCTTTAAGCGCCGGGGAGCAACTGTGTCTAAAGTGCTGGAAAAGAGAGAGTCAATAGTTTCTGTTGCAACATCGAGTTCCTCTAGGCTATCTGGGATGCTGAGGAGATGAAACTGATGAGGAAGATTATTTACAAAGAAATCTTTAGTCGCAGCAGTGATAGTCCTGCCATATTTAAAGCGAGGGGACGGCTTTGCAGCCTTTGCTAAATTAAGTGTACATGATACTAGGTAATGATCTGAGATGTCATCGCTCTGCTGCAGAATTTCAATGGTATCAACATTTATTCCATGTGACAGTATTAGGTCTAACGTATGATTACGGCGATGAGTGGGTCCTGACACGTGTTGCCTTACTCCAATAGAGTTTAGAATGTCTCTAAATGCCAATCCCAGTGCGTCTTTTTCATTGTCTACATGGATATTAAAATCACCAACAATTAGGACTTTATCTGCAGCCAGTACTAACTCTGATAGAAAATCTGCAAATTCTCTGGTAAAAGTCTGTATGGTGCAGACTTATATATTCATATACCGCTGATGATTGTGTACAGTATTCATATACCACAGATGATTGTGTACAGTATTCATATACCGCAGGTGATTGTGTGTGTACAGTATTCATATACCGCAGATGATTGTGTGTGTACAATATTCATATACCGCAGATGATTGTGTACAGTATTCATATACCGCAGATGATTGTGTGTGTACAGTATTCATATACCGCAGATGATTGTGTACAGTATTCATATACCGCAGATGATTTTGTACAGTATTCATATACCGCAGGTGATTGTGTGTGTACAGTATTCATATACCGCAGATGATTGTGTGTGTACAGTATTCATACACCGCAGATGATTGTGTGTGTACAGTATTCATATACCGCAGATGATTTTGTACAGTATTCATATACCGCAGATGATTGTGTGTGTACAGTTTTCATACACCGCAGATGATTGTGTGTGTACAATATTCATATACCGCAGATGATTGTGTGTGTACAGTATTCATATACCGCAGATGATTGTGTACAGTATTCATATACCGCAGATGATTTTGTACAGTATTCATATACCGCAGATGATTGTGTGTGTACAGTATTCATATACCGCAGATGATTGTGTACAGTATTCATATACCGCAGATGATTGTGTGTGTACAGTATTCATATACCGCAGATGATTGTGTGTGTACAATATTCATATACCGCAGATGATTGTGTACAGTATTCATATACCGCAGATGATTGTGTGTGTACAGTATTCATATACCGCAGATTATTGTGTGTGTACAGTATTCATATACCGCAGATGATTGTGTACAGTATTCATATACCGCAGATGATTGTGTGTGTACAGTATTCATATACCGCAGATGATTGTGTACAGTATTCATATACCTCAAATGATTGTGTACAGTATTCATATACCGCAGATGATTGTGTGTGTACAGTATTCATATACCGCAGATGATTGTGTACAGTATTCATATACCGCAGATGATTGTGTGTGTACAGTATTCATATACTGCAGATGATTGTGTACAGTATTCATATACCTCAAATGATTGTGTACAGTATTCATATAGCGCAGATGATAGTGTGTACAGTATTCATATAGCGCAGATGATAGTGTGTACAGTATTCATATACCGCAGATGATTGTGTGTACAGTATTCATATACCGCAGATGATTGTGTGTGTACAGTATTCATATACCGCAGATGATTTTGTACAGTATTCATATACCGCAGATGATTGTGTGTGTACAGTTTTCATACACCGCAGATGATTGTGTGTGTACAATATTCATATACCGCAGATGATTGTGTGTACAGTATTCATATACCGCAGATGATTGTGTGTACAGTATTCATATACAGCAGATGATTGTGTGTGTACAGTTTTCATACACCGCAGATGATTGTGTGTACAGTATTCATTTACCGCAGATGACTGTGTACAGTATTCATGTACCGCAGATGATTGTGTGTGTACAGTTTTCATACACCGCAGATGATTGTGTGTACAGTATTCATATACCGCAGATGATTGTGTACAGTATTCATATACCGCAGATGATTGTGTGTGTACAGTATTCATATACCACAGATGATTGTGTACAGTATTCATATACCGCAGATGATTGTGTGTGTACAGTATTCATACACCGCAGATGATTGTGTGTGTACAGTATTCATACACCGCAGATGATTGTTTGTGTACAGTATTCATATACCGCAAATGATTGGTTGTACAGTATTCATATACCGCAGATGATTGTGTGTGTACAGTTTTCATACACCGATTGTGTGTGTACAGTTTTCATACACCGCAGATGATTGTGTACAGTATTCATATACTGCAGATAATTGTGTGTGTAGTTTTCATACACCGCAGATGATTGTGTGTGTACAGTATTCATATACCGCAGATGATTGTGTACAGTATTCATACACCGCAGATGATTGTGTGTGTACAGTTTTCATACACCGCAGATGATTGTTTGTGTACAGTATTCATATACCGCAAATGATTGGTTGTACAGTATTCATATACCGCAGATGATTGTGTGTGTACAGTTTTCATACACCGCAGATGATTGTTTGTGTACAGTATTCATATACCGCAAATGATTGGTTGTACAGTATTCATACACCGCAGATGATTGTGTGTGTACAGTTTTCATACACCGCAGATGATTGTTTGTGTACAGTATTCATATACCGCAAATGATTGGTTGTACAGTATTCATATACCGCAGATGATTGTGTGTGTACAGTTTTCATACACCGATTGTGTGTGTACAGTTTTCATACACCGCAGATGATTGTGTACAGTATTCATATACTGCAGATGATTGTGTGTGTAGTTTTCATACACCGCAGATGATTGTGTGTGTACAGTATTCATATACCGCAGATGATTGTGTACAGTATTCATATACCGCAGATGATTGTGTGTGTACAGTATTCATATACCGCAGATGATTGTGTACAGTTTCCATACACCGCAGATGACTGTGTGTGTACAGTATTCATATACCGCAGATGATTCGCAGATGATTGTGTACAGTATTCATATACCTCAGATGATTGTGTGTACAGTATTCATACACCGCAGATGATTGTGTACAGTATTCATATACCGCAGATGATTGTGTGTACAGTATTCATATACCGCAGATGATTGTGTGTACAGTATTCATACACCGCAGATGATTGTGTGTACAGTATTCATATACCGCAGATGATTGTGTACAGTATTCATATACCGCAGATGATTGTGTGTGTACAGTATTCATATACCGCAGATGATTGTGTACAGTTTCCATACACCGCAGATGACTGTGTGTGTACAGTATTCATATACCGCAGATGATTCGCAGATGATTGTGTACAGTATTCATATACCTCAGATGATTGTGTGTGTACAGTATTCATACACCGCAGATGATTGTGTTCAGTATTCATATACCGCAGATGATTGTGTGTACAGTATTCATATACCGCAGATGATTGTGTGTACAGTATTCATACACCGCAGATGATTGTGTGTACAGTATTCATATACCGCAGATGATTCGCAGATGATTGTGTACAGTATTCATATACCTCAGATGATTGTGTGTGTACAGTATTCATACACCGCAGATGATTGTGTACAGTATTCATATACCATAGATGATTGTGTGTACAGTATTCATATACCACAGATGATTGTGTGTACAGTATTCATACACCGCAGATGATTGTGTGTACAGTATTCATATACCGCAGATGATTGTGTACAGTATTCATATACCGCAGATGATTGTGTGAGTACAGTATTCATATACCTCAGATGATTGTGTGTGTACAGTTTTCATACACCGCAGATGATTGTGTGTGTACAGTATTCATATACCGCAGATGATTGTGTGTACAGTATTCATATACCGCAGATGATTGTGTGAGTACAGTATTCATATACCTCAGATGATTGTGTGTGTACAGTTTTCATACACCGCAGATGATTGTGTGTACAGTATTCATATACTGCAGATGATTGTGTGTGTACAGTATTCATATACCTCAGATGATTGTGTGTGTACAGTATTCATATACCGCAGATGATTGTGTGTACAGTATTTATATAGCGCAGATGATTGTGTGAGTACAGTATTCATATATCCCGCAGATGATTCGCAGATGATTGTGTACAGTTTTCATACACCGCAGATGATTGTGTATAGTATTCATATACCGCAGATGATTGTGTGTGTACAATATTCATATACCGCAGATGATTGTGTGTGTACAGTATTCATATACCGCAGATGATTGTGTGTACAGTATTCATACACCGCAGATGATTGTGTGTACAGTATTCATATAGCGCAGATGATTGTGTGTGTACAGTTTTCATACACCGCAGATGATTGTGTGTGTACAGTATTCATATACCGCAGATGATTGTGTACAGTATTCATATACCGCAGATGATTGTGTGTGTACAGTATTCATATACCGCAGATGATTGTGTACAGTTTCCATACACCGCAGATGACTGTGTGTGTACAGTATTCATATACCGCAGATGATTGTGTACAGTATTTATATACCGCAGATGATTGTGTGTGTACAGTATTCATATACCGCAGATGATTCGCAGATGATTGTGTACAGTATTCATATACCTCAGATGATTGTGTGTACAGTATTCATATACCGCAGATGACTGTGTACAGTATTCATATACCGCAGATGATTGTGTGAGTACAGTATTCATATACCGCAGATGATTGTGTGTACAGTATTCATACACCGCAGATGATTGTGTGTACAGTATTCATATACCATAGATGATTGTGTACAGTATTCATACACCGCAGATGATTGTGTGTACAGTATTCATATACCGCAGATGATTGTGTGAGTACAGTATTCATATACCGCAGATGATTGTGTGAGTACAGTATTCATATACCTCAGATGATTGTGTGTGTACAGTTTTCATACACCGCAGATGATTGTGTGTGTACAGTATTCATATACCGCAGATGATTGTGTGTGTACAGTATTCATATACCGCAGATGATTGTGTGTACAGTATTCATATACCTCAGATGATTGTGTACAGTATTCATACACCGCAGATGATTGTGTACAGTATTCATACACCAAAGATGATTGTGTACAGTATTCATACACCGCAGATGATTGTGTGTGTACAGTATTCATACACCGTAGATGACTGTGTGTGTGTGTGTGTGTGAGTGAGTGTGAGTGTGTGTGAGTGAGTGTGAGTGTGTGCATGTGTGTGAGTGTGTGTGCATATTAGTGTGTGTGTGTGCGTGTGCATGTGTGTGTGTGTGTGTGTGTGAGTGCGTGTGTGTGTGAGTGTGCGTGTGCATGTGTGTGTGTGTGTGTGTGTGCGTGTGAGTGCGTGTGTGTGTGAGTGTGCGTGTGTGTGCGTATTAGTGTGCGTGCATGTGTGTGTGTGTGTGTGTGCGTGCATGTGAGTGTGTGTGTGTGCATGTGAGTGTGTGTGTGTGTGTGTGCGAGTGAGTGAGTGTGCGTGTGTGCGAATGAGTGAGTGTGTGTGTGCGAATGAGTGAGTGTGCGTGTGTGCGAGTGAGTGCATGTGTGTGTGAGGGTGTGTGAGTGTGTGTGTGCGAGTGTGTGTGTGAGTGAGTGAGTGAGTGTGTGTGTGCGAGTGTGTGTGTGAGTGAGTGAGTGTGCGTGTGTGCGAGTGAGTGTGCATGTGCGTGTGTGTGAGTGTGCGTGCGTGCGTGTGTGTGCGTGCCTGTGAGTGTGCAAGTGTGTGCGAATGTGTGTGCGAGTGAGTGTGTGTGCGAATGTGTGTGCGAGTGAGTGTGTGTGTGTGCGAGTGAGTGTGTGTGCGAGTGAGTGTGTGTGCGAGTGTGTTTGTGAGTGAGTGTGCGTGAGTGTGCGTGTGTGTGCGAGTGAGTGTGTAAGTGAGTGAGTGCGCGTGTGTGCGCGAGTGAGTGAGTGAGTGTGTGTGTGTGTGTGCGAGTGAGTGTGCTTGTGAGTGCGAGTGTGTGTGCATGCGAGTGAGTGCACGTGTGTGTGTGAGTGAGTGAGTGTGCGTGTGTGTGCGAGTGAGTGAGTGTGCGTGTGTGTAAGAGTGAGTGTGTGCGAGTGAGTGTGCGTGTGTGTGCGAGTGAGTGAGTATGCATGTGTGTGTGAGTGAGTGTGCGTGTGTGTGCGAGTGAGTGAGTGTGCGTGTAAGATTGAGTGTGCGTGTGTGCGAGTGAGTGAATGTGCGTGTGTGCGAGTGAGTGTGCGTGTGTGCGAGTGAGTGTGCGTGTGTGTGCGAGTGAGTGTGCGAGTGAGTGTGCGAGTGAGTGTGCGTGTGTGTGCGAGTGAGTGAGTGTGCGTGTGTGTGCAAGTGAGTGTGCGTGTGTGTGCGAGTGAGTGTGCGTGTGTGTGCGAGTGAGTGAGTGTGCGTGTGAGTGAGTGTGCGTGAGTGAGTGTGCATGTGTGAGTGTGTGTGTGTGTGTGTGTGCGATTGAGTGAGTGTCCGTGTGTGAGTGTGAGTATGTGTGTGTGTGTGTGCGAGTGAGTGAGTGAGTGTGCGTGTGTGCGCGAGTGAGTGTGCGTGTGTGTGCGAGTGAGTGAGTGTGTGCGTGTGTGAGTGTGCGTGTGTGTGCGAGTGAGTGTGCGTGTGTGTGCGAGTGAGTGAGTGTGCGTGTGTGTGTGAGTGAGTGAGTGAGTGTGTGTGTGCGTGTGTGAGTGAGAGAGTGTGCGTGAGTGATTGTGCGTGTGTGTGAGTGCGAGTGTGTGTGTGCGATTGAGTGTGTGACCGTGTGTGTGTGTGTGCGATTGAGTGAGTGTGCGTGTGTGCAAGTGAGTGAGTGTGCGTGTGTATGCGAGTGAATGTGTGTGCGTGTGTGTGCGAGTGAGTGTGTGTGAGTATGTGTGTGAGCATGTGTGTGCGAGTGAGTGAGTGTGCGTGTGTGTGCGAGTGAGTGTGTGTGCGAGTGAGTGAGTGTGTGTGCGTGTGTGTGTGAGTGAGTGTGTGTGTGTGAGCGAGCGTGTGTGCGTGTGTGTGTGAGTGAGTGTGCGTGTGTGTGCGATTGAGTGATTGTGCGTGTGTGTGTGCGAGTGAGTGCGTGTGTGTGCGAGTGAGTGAGTGTGTGTGTGTGTGTGTGAGAGTGAGTGAGTGAGCGTGTGAGTGAGTGAGTGTGTGTGCGTGTGTGTGCGAGTGTGTGTGTGTGCAAATGAGTGTGCGTGTGTGTGCGAGTGAGTGTGTGTGTGTGTGTGTGTGTGCGAATGAGTGTGCGTGTGTGCGAGTGAGTGTGCGTGTATGTGCGAGTGAGTGTGCATGTGTGTGAGTGAGTGAGTGTGCGAGTGTGAGTGAGTGAGTGTCCGTGTGTGTGTGAGTGAGTGTGCGTGTGTGTGCGAATGAATGTGCGTGTGTGTGCGAGTGAGTGAGTGTGCGTGTGAGTGAGTGTGCGTGAGTGAGTGTGCGTGTGTGAGTGTGTGTGTGTGTGTGCGATTGAGTGAGTGTGCGTGTGTGAGTGTGAGTATGTGTGTGTGTGCGAGTGAGTGAGTGTGCGCGAGTGAGTGTGCGTGTGTGTGCGATTGAGTGAGTGTGCGTGTGTGAGTGTGAGTATGTGTGTGTGTGCGAGTGAGTGAGTGTGCGTGTGTGCAAGTGAGTGTGCGTGTGTGTGCGAGTGAGTATGCGTGTTTGTGCGAGTGAGTGTGCGTGTGTGTGCGAGTGAGTGAGTGAGTGTGCGTGTGTGTGCAAGTGAGTGTGCGTGTGTGAGTGAGTGTGCGTGTGTGTGTGAGTGAGTGAGTGTGCGTGTGTGTGTGCGAGTGAGTGTGCGTGTGTGTGCGAGTAAGTGTGTGTGTGTGTGTGTGTGTGCGAAAAAGTGTGCGTGTGTGCGAGTGTGTGTGTGTGCGAGTGTGTGTGTGTGCGAATGAGTGTGCGTGTGTGTGCGAGTTTTTGTGTTGTTGTGCAAATGAGTGAGCGTGTGTGTGTGCGAGTGAGTGTGCGTGTATGTGCAGGTGAGTGTGCATGTGTGTGAGTGAGTGAGTGTGCGTGTGAGTGAGTGTGCGTGAGTGAGTGCGAGTGTGTGTGTGTGTGCGATTGAGTGAGTGTCCGTGTGTGTGAGTGCGAGTATGTGTGTGTGTGCGATTAAGTGAGTGTGCGTGTGTGTGCCAGGAGTGTTCGTGTGTGTGCGAATGAATGGGTGTGTGTGTGTGTGCGAGTGAGTGTGTGTGTGTGTGTACGAGTGAGTGAGTGTGCGTGTGTGTGCGAGTGAGTGTGCGTGTGTGTGCGAGTGAGTGTGCGTTTGTGTGCGGGTGAGTGAGTGTGCGTGAGTGAGTGAGTGTGCGTGAGTGAGTGAGTGTGCGTGAGTGAGTGTGCGTGTGTTTGTGTGTGTGCGATTGAGTGAGTGTCCGTGTGTGTGAGTGCGAGTATGTGTGTGTGTGTGCAATTGAGTGAGTGTGCGTGTGTGTGCGAGTGAGTGTTCGTGTGTGTGCGAGTGAATGTGCGTGTGTGTGCGAGTGAGTGTGTGTGCGTGTGTGTGTGAGTGAGTGTGCGTGTGTGTGCGAGTGAGTGAGTGTGTGTGTGAGTGAGTGAGTCTGTGTGTGCGTGTGAGTGAGAGTGTGCATGAGTGAGTGTGTGTGTGTGTGAGTGCGAGTGTGTGTGTGTGTGTGTGTGCGATTGAGTGAGTGTGCGTGTGTGTGCAAGTGAGTGAGTGTGCGTGTGTGTGCGAGTCAGTGTGTGTGCGAGTGAGTGAGTATGTGTATGCGAGTGAGTGAGTGTGCGTGTGTGAGCGAGTGAGTGAGTGTGCGTGCCTGTGAGTGTGTGTGCGGGTGAGTGTGCGTGTGTGTGAGTATGTGTGTGTGTGCGAGTGAGTGAGTGTGCGTGTGTGCAAGTGAGTGTGCGTGTGTGTGCGAGTGATAATGCGTGTTTGTGCGAGTGAGTGTGCGTGTGTGTGCGAGTGAGTGAGTGTGCGTGTGTGTGCAAGTGAGTGTGCGTGTGTGAGTGAGTGTGCGTGTGTGTGTGAGTGAGTGTGCGTGTGTGAGTGAGTGTGCGTGTGTGTGCGAGTGTGTGTGCAAGTGAGTGAGTGTGCGTGTGTGTGCGAGTCAGTGTGTGTGCGAGTGAGTGTGCATGTGTATGCGAGTGAGTGAGTGTGCGTGTGTGAGCGAGTGAGTGAGTGTGCGTGCCTGTGAGTGTGTGTGCGGGTGAGTGTGCGTGTGTGTGAGTGTGTGTGTGTGTGCGAGTGAGTGAGTGTGCGTGTGTGCAAGTGAGTGTGCGTGTGTGTGCGAGTGATAATGCGTGTTTGTGCGAGTGAGTGTGCGTGTGTGTGCGAGTGAGTGAGTGTGCGTGTGTGTGCAAGTGAGTGTGCGTGTGTGAGTGAGTGTGCGTGTGAGTGAGTGTGCGTGTGTGAGTGAGTGTGCGTGTGTGTGCGAGTGAGTGTGCGTGTGTGTGCGAGTGAGTGTGTGTGTGAGCGAATGAGTGTGCGTGTGTGTGTGCGTGTGTGTGCGAGTGAGTGTGTGTGTGTGCGAATGAGTGTGCGTGTGTGTGCAAGTGTTTGTGTGTGTGTGCAAATGAGTGTGTGTGTGCGATTGAGTGAGTGTCCGTGTGTGTGAGTGCGAGTATGTGTGTGTGTGCGATTGAGTGAGTGTGCGTGTGTGTGCCAGTGAGTGTGCGTGTGTGTGCGAATGAATGAGTGTGCGTGTGTGTGCGAGTGAGTGTGTGTGTGTGCGAATGAGTGTGCGTGTGTGTGTGCGTGTATGTGCGAGTGAGTGTGTGTGTGTGCGAATGAGTGTGCGTGTGTGTGCAAGTGTTTGTGTGTGTGTGCAAATGAGTGTGTGTGTGCGATTGAGTGAGTGTCCGTGTGTGTGAGTGCGAGTATGTGTGTGTGTGCGATTGAGTGAGTGTGCGTGTGTGTGCCAGTGAGTGTGCGTGTGTGTGCGAATGAATGAGTGTGCGTGTGTGTGCGAGTGAGTGTGTGTGTACGAGTGAGTGAGTGTGCGAGTGAGTGTGCGTGTGTGTGCGTGTGTGTGCGAGTGAGTGTGCGTTTGTGTGCGAGTGAGTGAGTGTGCGTGTGTGTGAGTGTGCGTGAGTGAGTGAGTTTTTGTGTTGTTGTGCAAATGAGTGAGCGTGTGTGTGTGTGTGCGAGTGAGTGTGCGTGTATGTGCAGGTGAGTGTGCATGTGTGTGAGTGAGTGAGTGTGCGTGTGAGTGAGTGTGCGTGAGTGAGTGCGAGTGTGTGTGTGTGTGCGATTGAGTGTGCATGTGTTTGCGAGTGAGTGAGTGTGTGCGTGTGTGTGAGTGAGTGTGCGTGTGTGTGCGAGTGAGTGTGCGTGTGTGTGCGAGTGAGTGAGTATGTGTGTGTGTGCGATTAAGTGAGTGTGCGTGTGTGTGCCAGTGAGTGTTCGTGTGTGTGCGAATGAATGGGTGTGTGTGTGTGTGCGAGTGAGTGTGTGTGTGTGTGTACGAGTGAGTGAGTGTGCGTGTGTGTGCGAGTGAGTGTGCGTGTGTGTGCGAGTGAGTGTGCGTTTGTGTGCGGGTGAGTGAGTGTGCGTGAGTGAGTGAGTGTGCGTGAGTGAGTGAGTGTGCGTGAGTGAGTGTGCGTGTGTTTGTGTGTGTGCGATTGAGTGAGTGTCCGTGTGTGTGAGTGCGAGTATGTGTGTGTGTGTGCAATTGAGTGAGTGTGCGTGTGTGTGCGAGTGAGTGTGCGTGTGTGTGCGAGTGAATGTGCGTGTGTGTGCGAGTGAGTGTGTGTGCGTGTGTGTGTGAGTGAGTGTGCGTGTGTGTGCGAGTGAATGTGTGTGTGTGAGTGAGTGAGTCTGTGTGTGCGTGTGAGTGAGAGTGTGCATGAGTGAGTGTGTGTGTGTGTGAGTGCGAGTGTGTGTGTGTGTGTGCGATTGAGTGAGTGTGCGTGTGTGTGCAAGTGAGTGAGTGTGCGTGTGTGTGCGAGTCAGTGTGTGTGCGAGTGAGTGAGTATGCATGTGTGTGCGAGTGAGTGTGCGTGTGTGCGAGTGAGTGTGCATGTGTATGCGAGTGAGTGAGTGTGCGTGTGTGAGCGAGTGAGTGAGTGTGCGTGCCTGTGAGTGTGTGTGCGGGTGAGTGTGCGTGTGTGTGAGTGTGTGTGTGTGTGCGAGTGAGTGAGTGTGCGTGTGTGCAAGTGAGTGTGCGTGTGTGTGCGAGTGATAATGCGTGTTTGTGCGAGTGAGTGTGCGTGTGTGTGCGAGTGAGTGAGTGTGCGTGTGTGTGCAAGTGAGTTTGCGTGTGTGAGTGAGTGTGCGTGTGTGTGTGAGTGAGTGTGCGTGTGTGAGTGAGTGTGCGTGTGTGTGCGAGTGAGTGTGCGTGTGTGTGCGAGTGAGTGTGTGTGTGTGTGCGAATGAGTGTGCGTGTGTGTGTGCGTGTGTGTGCGAGTGAGTGTGTGTGTGTGCGAATGAGTGTGCGTGTGTGTGCAAGTGTTTGTGTGTGTGTGCAAATGAGTGTGTGTGTGCGATTGAGTGAGTGTCCGTGTGTGTGAGTGCGAGTATGTGTGTGTGTGCGATTGAGTGAGTGTGCGTGTGTGTGCCAGTGAGTGTGCGTGTGTGTGCGAATGAATGAGTGTGCGTGTGTGTGCGAGTGAGTGTGTGTGTACGAGTGAGTGAGTGTGCGAGTGAGTGTGCGTGTGTGTGCGTGTGTGTGCGAGTGAGTGTGCGTTTGTGTGCGAGTGAGTGAGTGTGCGTGTGTGTGAGTGAGTGTGCGTGAGTGAGTGAGTGTGTTTGTGTGTGTGCGATTGAGTGAGTGTCCGTGTGCGTTTGTGCGAGTGTGTGTGTGTGCGAATGAGTGTGCGTGTGTGTGCGAGTTTTTGTGTTGTTGTGCAAATGAGTGAGCGTGTGTGTGTGTGTGTGCGAGTGAGTGTGCGTGTATGTGCAGGTGAGTGTGCATGTGTGTGAGTGAGTGAGTGTGCGTGTGAGTGAGTGTGCGTGAGTGAGTGCGAGTGTGTGTGCGATTGAGTGTGCATGTGTTTGCGAGTGAGTGAGTGTGTACGTGTGTGTGAGTGAGTGTGCGTGCATGTGTGTGCGAGTGAGTGTGCGTGTGTGTGCGTGTGTGTGCGAGTGAGTGAGTGTGCGTGTGAGTGAGAGTGTGCATGAGTGAGTTTGCGTGTGTGTGAGCGCGAGTGTGTGTGTGTGTGTGTGCGATTGAGTGAGTGTCCGTGTGCGTGAGTGCAAGTGTGTGTGCAATTGAGTGAGTGTGTGTGTGTGTGCAATTGAGTGAGTGTGTGTGTGTGTGCAAGTGAGTGAGTGTGCGTGTGTGTGCGAGTGAGTGTGTGTGCGAGTGAGTGATTATGCATGTGTGTGCGAGTGAGTGAGTGTGCGTGCCTGTGAGTGTGTGTGCGGGTGAGTGTGCGTGAGTGAGTGTGCGTGTGTGCAAGTGAGTGTGCGTGTGTGTGCGAGTGAGTATGCGTGTTTGTGCGAGTGAGTGTGCGTGTGTGTGCGAGTGAGTGAGTGAGTGTGCGTGTGTGTGCAAGTGAGTGTGCGTGTGTGAGTGAGTGTGCGTGTGTGTGTGAGTGAGTGTGCGTGTGTGTGTGCGAGTGAGTGTGCGTGTGTGTGCGAGTAAGTGTGTGTGTGTGTGTGTGTGTGCGAATAAGTGTGCGTGTGTGCGAGTCAGTGTGTGTGCGAGTGAGTGAGTATGCATGTGTGTGCGAGTGAGTGTGCGTGTGTGCGAGTGAGTGTGCATGTGTATGCGAGTGAGTGAGTGTGCGTGTGTGAGCGAGTGAGTGAGTGTGCGTGCCTGTGAGTGTGTGTGCGGGTGAGTGTGCGTGTGTGTGAGTGTGTGTGTGTGTGCGAGTGAGTGAGTGTGCGTGTGTGCAAGTGAGTGTGCGTGTGTGTGCGAGTGATAATGCGTGTTTGTGCGAGTGAGTGTGCGTGTGTGTGCGAGTGAGTGAGTGTGCGTGTGTGTGCAAGTGAGTTTGCGTGTGTGAGTGAGTGTGCGTGTGTGTGTGAGTGAGTGTGCGTGTGTGAGTGAGTGTGCGTGTGTGTGCGAGTGAGTGTGCGTGTGTGTGCGAGTGAGTGTGTGTGTGTGCGAATGAGTGTGCGTGTGTGTGTGCGTGTGTGTGCGAGTGAGTGTGTGTGTGTGCGAATGAGTGTGCGTGTGTGTGCAAGTGTTTGTGTGTGTGTGCAAATGAGTGTGTGTGTGCGATTGAGTGAGTGTCCGTGTGTGTGAGTGCGAGTATGTGTGTGTGTGCGATTGAGTGAGTGTGCGTGTGTGTGCCAGTGAGTGTGCGTGTGTGTGCGAATGAATGAGTGTGCGTGTGTGTGCGAGTGAGTGTTTGTGTACGAGTGAGTGAGTGTGCGAGTGAGTGTGCGTGTGTGTGCGTGTGTGTGCGAGTGAGTGTGCGTTTGTGTGCGAGTGAGTGAGTGTGCGTGTGTGTGAGTGAGTGTGCGTGAGTGAGTGAGTGTGTTTGTGTGTGTGCGATTGAGTGAGTGTCCGTGTGCGTTTGTGCGAGTGTGTGTGTGTGCGAATGAGTGTGCGTGTGTGTGCGAGTTTTTGTGTTGTTGTGCAAATGAGTGAGCGTGTGTGTGTGTGTGTGCGAGTGAGTGTGCGTGTATGTGCAGGTGAGTGTGCATGTGTGTGAGTGAGTGAGTGTGCGTGTGAGTGAGTGTGCGTGAGTGAGTGCGAGTGTGTGTGCGATTGAGTGTGCATGTGTTTGCGAGTGAGTGAGTGTGTACGTGTGTGTGAGTGAGTGTGCGTGCATGTGTGTGCGAGTGAGTGTGCGTGTGTGTGCGAGTGAGTGAGTGTGCGTGTGAGTGAGAGTGTGCATGAGTGAGTTTGCGTGTGTGTGAGCGCGAGTGTGTGTGTGTGTGTGTGCGATTGAGTGAGTGTCCGTGTGCGTGAGTGCAAGTGTGTGTGCAATTGAGTGAGTGTGTGTGTGTGTGCAATTGAGTGAGTGTGTGTGTGTGTGCAAGTGAGTGAGTGTGCGTGTGTGTGCGAGTGAGTGTGTGTGCGAGTGAGTGATTATGCATGTGTGTGCGAGTGAGTGAGTGTGCGTGCCTGTGAGTGTGTGTGCGGGTGAGTGTGCGTGAGTGAGTGTGCGTGTGTGCAAGTGAGTGTGCGTGTGTGTGCGAGTGAGTATGCGTGTTTGTGCGAGTGAGTGTGCGTGTGTGTGCGAGTGAGTGAGTGAGTGTGCGTGTGTGTGCAAGTGAGTGTGCGTGTGTGAGTGAGTGTGCGTGTGTGTGTGAGTGAGTGTGCGTGTGTGTGTGCGAGTGAGTGTGCGTGTGTGTGCGAGTAAGTGTGTGTGTGTGTGTGTGTGTGCGAATAAGTGTGCGTGTGTGCGAGTGTGTGTGTGTGCGAGTGTGTGTGTGTGCGAATGAGTGTGCGTGTGTGTGCGCGAGTTTTTGTGTTGTTGTGCAAATGAGTGAGCGTGTGTGTGTGTGTGCGAGTGAGTGTGCGTGTATGTGCAGGTGAGTGTGCATGTGTGTGAGTGAGTGAGTGTGCGTGTGAGTGAGTGTGCGTGAGTGAGTGCGAGTGTGTGTGTGTGTGTGTGTGCGATTGAGTGAGTGTCCGTGTGTGTGAGTGCGAGTATGTGTGTGTGTGCGATTAAGTGAGTGTGCGTGTGTGTGCCAGTGAGTGTTCGTGTGTGTGCGAATGAATGGGTGTGTGTGTGTGTGCGAGTGAGTGTGTGTGTGTGTGTACGAGTGAGTGAGTGTGCGTGTGTGTGCGAGTGAGTGTGCGTGTGTGTGCGAGTGAGTGTGCGTTTGTGTGCGGGTGAGTGAGTGTGCGTGAGTGAGTGAGTGTGCGTGAGTGAGTGAGTGTGCGTGAGTGAGTGTGCGTGTGTTTGTGTGTGTGCGATTGAGTGAGTGTCCGTGTGTGTGAGTGCGAGTATGTGTGTGTGTGTGCAATTGAGTGAGTGTGCGTGTGTGTGCGAGTGAGTGAGTGTGCGTGTGTGTGCGAGTGAATGTGCGTGTGTGTGCGAGTGAGTGTGTGTGCGTGTGTGTGTGAGTGAGTGTGCGTGTGTGTGCGAGTGAGTGAGTGTGTGTGTGAGTGAGTGAGTCTGTGTGTGCGTGTGAGTGAGAGTGTGCCTGAGTGAGTGTGTGTGTGTGTGAGTGCGAGTGTGTGTGTGTGTGTGTGTGTGCGATTGAGTGAGTGTGCGTGTGTGTGCAAGTGAGTGAGTGTGCGTGTGTGTGCGAGTCAGTGTGTGTGCGAGTGAGTGAGTATGCATGTGTGTGCGAGTGAGTGTGCGTGTGTGCGAGTGAGTGTGCATGTGTATGCGAGTGAGTGAGTGTGCGTGTGTGAGCGAGTGAGTGAGTGTGCGTGCCTGTGAGTGTGTGTGCGGGTGAGTGTGCGTGTGTGTGAGTGTGTGTGTGTGTGCGAGTGAGTGAGTGTGCGTGTGTGCAAGTGAGTGTGCGTGTGTGTGCGAGTGAGTGTGCGTGTGTGCGAGTGAGTGTGCATGTGTATGCGAGTGAGTGAGTGTGCGTGTGTGAGCGAGTGAGTGAGTGTGCGTGCCTGTGAGTGTGTGTGCGGGTGAGTGTGCGTGTGTGTGAGTGTGTGTGTGTGTGCGAGTGAGTGAGTGTGCGTGTGTGCAAGTGAGTGTGCGTGTGTGTGCGAGTGAGTGAGTGTGCGTGTGTGTGCAAGTGAGTGTGCGTGTGTGAGTGAGTGTGCGTGTGTGTGTGAGTGAGAGTGCGTGTGTGAGTGAGTGTGCGTGTGTGTGCCAGTGAGTGTGCGTGTGTGTGCGAATGAATGAGTGTGCGTGTGTGTGCGAGTGAGTGTGTGTGTACGAGTGAGTGAGTGTGCGAGTGAGTGTGCGTGTGTGTGCGTGTGTGTGCGAGTGAGTGTGCGTTTGTGTGCGAGTGAGTGAGTATGCATGTGTGTGCGAGTGAGTGTGCGTGTGTGCGAGTGAGTGTGCATGTGTATGCGAGTGAGTGAGTGTGCGTGTGTGAGCGAGTGTGCGTGCCTGTGAGTGTGTGTGCGGGTGAGTGTGCGTGTGTGTGAGTGTGTGTGTGTGTGCGAGTGAGTGAGTGTGCGTGTGTGCAAGTGAGTGTGCGTGTGTGTGCGAGTGATAATGCGTGTTTGTGCGAGTGAGTGTGCGTGTGTGTGCGAGTGAGTGAGTGTGCGTGTGTGTGCAAGTGAGTTTGCGTGTGTGAGTGAGTGTGCGTGTGTGTGTGAGTGAGTGTGCGTGTGTGAGTGAGTGTGCGTGTGTGTGCGAGTGAGTGTGCGTGTGTGTGCGAGTGAGTGTGTGTGTGTGCGAATGAGTGTGCGTGTGTGTGTGCGTGTGTGTGCGAGTGAGTGTGTGTGTGTGCGAATGAGTGTGCGTGTGTGTGCAAGTGTTTGTGTGTGTGTGCAAATGAGTGTGTGTGTGCGATTGAGTGAGTGTCCGTGTGTGTGAGTGCGAGTATGTGTGTGTGTGCGATTGAGTGAGTGTGCGTGTGTGTGCCAGTGAGTGTGCGTGTGTGTGCGAATGAATGAGTGTGCGTGTGTGTGCGAGTGAGTGTGTGTGTACGAGTGAGTGAGTGTGCGAGTGAGTGTGCGTGTGTGTGCGTGTGTGTGCGAGTGAGTGTGCGTTTGTGTGCGAGTGAGTGAGTGTGCGTGTGTGTGAGTGAGTGTGCGTGAGTGAGTGAGTGTGTTTGTGTGTGTGCGATTGAGTGAGTGTCCGTGTGCGTTTGTGCGAGTGTGTGTGTGTGCGAATGAGTGTGCGTGTGTGTGCGAGTTTTTGTGTTGTTGTGCAAATGAGTGAGCGTGTGTGTGTGTGTGTGCGAGTGAGTGTGCGTGTATGTGCAGGTGAGTGTGCATGTGTGTGAGTGAGTGAGTGTGCGTGTGAGTGAGTGTGCGTGAGTGAGTGCGAGTGTGTGTGCGATTGAGTGTGCATGTGTTTGCGAGTGAGTGAGTGTGTACGTGTGTGTGAGTGAGTGTGCGTGCATGTGTGTGCGAGTGAGTGTGCGTGTGTGTGCGAGTGAGTGAGTGTGCGTGTGAGTGAGAGTGTGCATGAGTGAGTTTGCGTGTGTGTGAGCGCGAGTGTGTGTGTGTGTGTGTGCGATTGAGTGAGTGTCCGTGTGCGTGAGTGCAAGTGTGTGTGCAATTGAGTGAGTGTGTGTGTGTGTGCAATTGAGTGAGTGTGTGTGTGTGTGCAAGTGAGTGAGTGTGCGTGTGTGTGCGAGTGAGTGTGTGTGCGAGTGAGTGATTATGCATGTGTGTGCGAGTGAGTGAGTGTGCGTGCCTGTGAGTGTGTGTGCGGGTGAGTGTGCGTGAGTGAGTGTGCGTGTGTGCAAGTGAGTGTGCGTGTGTGTGCGAGTGAGTATGCGTGTTTGTGCGAGTGAGTGTGCGTGTGTGTGCGAGTGAGTGAGTGAGTGTGCGTGTGTGTGCAAGTGAGTGTGCGTGTGTGAGTGAGTGTGCGTGTGTGTGTGAGTGAGTGTGCGTGTGTGTGTGCGAGTGAGTGTGCGTGTGTGTGCGAGTAAGTGTGTGTGTGTGTGTGTGTGTGCGAATAAGTGTGCGTGTGTGCGAGTGTGTGTGTGTGCGAGTGTGTGTGTGTGCGAATGAGTGTGCGTGTGTGTGCGCGAGTTTTTGTGTTGTTGTGCAAATGAGTGAGCGTGTGTGTGTGTGTGCGAGTGAGTGTGCGTGTATGTGCAGGTGAGTGTGCATGTGTGTGAGTGAGTGAGTGTGCGTGTGAGTGAGTGTGCGTGAGTGAGTGCGAGTGTGTGTGTGTGTGTGTGTGCGATTGAGTGAGTGTCCGTGTGTGTGAGTGCGAGTATGTGTGTGTGTGCGATTAAGTGAGTGTGCGTGTGTGTGCCAGTGAGTGTTCGTGTGTGTGCGAATGAATGGGTGTGTGTGTGTGTGCGAGTGAGTGTGTGTGTGTGTGTACGAGTGAGTGAGTGTGCGTGTGTGTGCGAGTGAGTGTGCGTGTGTGTGCGAGTGAGTGTGCGTTTGTGTGCGGGTGAGTGAGTGTGCGTGAGTGAGTGAGTGTGCGTGAGTGAGTGAGTGTGCGTGAGTGAGTGTGCGTGTGTTTGTGTGTGTGCGATTGAGTGAGTGTCCGTGTGTGTGAGTGCGAGTATGTGTGTGTGTGTGCAATTGAGTGAGTGTGCGTGTGTGTGCGAGTGAGTGAGTGTGCGTGTGTGTGCGAGTGAATGTGCGTGTGTGTGCGAGTGAGTGTGTGTGCGTGTGTGTGTGAGTGAGTGTGCGTGTGTGTGCGAGTGAGTGAGTGTGTGTGTGAGTGAGTGAGTCTGTGTGTGCGTGTGAGTGAGAGTGTGCCTGAGTGAGTGTGTGTGTGTGTGAGTGCGAGTGTGTGTGTGTGTGTGTGTGTGCGATTGAGTGAGTGTGCGTGTGTGTGCAAGTGAGTGAGTGTGCGTGTGTGTGCGAGTCAGTGTGTGTGCGAGTGAGTGAGTATGCATGTGTGTGCGAGTGAGTGTGCGTGTGTGCGAGTGAGTGTGCATGTGTATGCGAGTGAGTGAGTGTGCGTGTGTGAGCGAGTGAGTGAGTGTGCGTGCCTGTGAGTGTGTGTGCGGGTGAGTGTGCGTGTGTGTGAGTGTGTGTGTGTGTGCGAGTGAGTGAGTGTGCGTGTGTGCAAGTGAGTGTGCGTGTGTGTGCGAGTGAGTGAGTGTGCGTGTGTGTGCAAGTGAGTGTGCGTGTGTGAGTGAGTGTGCGTGTGTGTGTGAGTGAGAGTGCGTGTGTGAGTGAGTGTGCGTGTGTGTGCCAGTGAGTGTGCGTGTGTGTGCGAATGAATGAGTGTGCGTGTGTGTGCGAGTGAGTGTGTGTGTACGAGTGAGTGAGTGTGCGAGTGAGTGTGCGTGTGTGTGCGTGTGTGTGCGAGTGAGTGTGCGTTTGTGTGCGAGTGAGTGAGTGTGCATGTGTGTGAGTGAGTGTGCATGAGTGAGTGAGTGTGTTTGTGTGTGTGCGATTGAGTGAGTGTCCGTGTGTGTGAGTGGGAGTATGTGTGTGTGTGTGCGAGTGAGTGTGCGTGTGTGTGCGAGTGAGTGAGTGTGTGTGCGTGTGTGTGAGTGAGTGTGCGTGTGTGTGCGAGTGAGTGTGCGTGTGTGTGCGAGTGAGTGAGTGTGTGTGTGCGTGTGTGAGTGAGAGAGTGTGCGTGAGTGAGTGTGCATGTGTGTGAGTGCGAGTGTGTGTGTGCGATTGAGTGAGTGTCCGTGTGTGTGAGTGCGAGTGTGTGTGTGTGCGATTGAGTGAGTGTCCGTGTGTGTGAGTGCGAGTGTGTGTGTGTGCGTGCGATTGAGTGAGTGTGCGTGTGTGCAAGTGAGTGAGTGTGCGTGTGTGTGAGTGCGAGTATGTGTGTGTGTGCGAGTGAGTGTGCGTGTGTGTGCGAGTGAGTGAGTGTGTGTGCGTGTGTGTGAGTGAGTGTGCGTGTGTGTGCGAGTGAGTGTGCGTGTGTGTGCGAGTGAGTGAGTGTGTGTGTGCGTGTGTGAGTGAGAGAGTGTGCGTGAGTGAGTGTGCATGTGTGTGAGTGATTGAGTGAGTGTCCGTGTGTGTGAGTGCGAGTGTGTGTGTGTGCGATTGAGTGAGTGTCCGTGTGTGTGAGTGCGAGTGTGTGTGTGTGCGTGCGATTGAGTGAGTGTGCGTGTGTGCAAGTGAGTGAGTGTGCGTGTGTGTGAGTGCGAGTATGTGTGTGTGTGTGCGATTGAGTGAGTGAGTGTGCGTGTGTGTGCGAGTGAGTGAGTGTGCGTGTGTGTGAGTGAGTGAGTGAGTGTGCGTGTGTGAGTGCGAGTGTGTGTGTGCGATTGAGTGAGTGTCCGTGTGTGTGAGTGCGAGTATGTGTTTGTGTGTGCGAGTGAGTGAGTGTGCGTGTGTGTGAGTGAGTGTGCGTGTGTGTGCGAGTGAGTGAGTGTGTGTGCGTGTGTGTGTGAGTGAGTGTGCGTGTGTGTGCGAGTGAGTGAGTGTGTGTGTGAGTGAGTGAGTCTGTGTGTGCGTGTGAGTGAGAGTGTGCGTGAGTGAGTGTGCGTGTGAGTGCGAGTGTGTGTGTGTGTGTGTGCGATTGAGTGAGTGTCCGTGTGTGTGTGTGTGCGATTGAGTGAGTGTGCGTGTGTGCGCGAGTGAGTGTGTGTGCGAGTGAGTGAGTATGCATGTGTGTGCGAGTGAGTGTGCATGTGTGTGCGAGTGAGTGAGTGTGCGTGTGTGTGCGAGTGAGTGAGTGTGCGTGCCTGTGAGTGTGTGTGCGGGTGAGTGTGCGAATGAGTGAGTGTGCGTGTGTGTGCGAGTGAGTGAGTGTGTGTGTGCGAGTCAGTGAGTGTGCGAGTGAGTTAGTGTGTGTGTGCGTGTGCATGTGTGTGAGTGCGAGTGTGTGTGTGCGATTGAGTGTGCGTGTGTGTGCGAGTGTGTGCGAGTGAGTGTGCGTGTGTGAGTGAGTGTGCGTGTGTGTGCGAGTGAGTGAGTGTGCGTGTGTGCGAGTGAGTTAGTGTGTGTGTGTGTGTGTGCGTGTGCGTGTGTGAGTGCGAGTGTGTGTGTGCGATTGAGTGAGTGTGCGTGTGTGTGCGAGTGTTTGCGAGTGAGTGTGCGTGTGTGAGTGAGTGTGCTTGTGCGTGTGAGTGAGTGAGCGTGTGTGTGCGAGTGAGTGTGCGTGTGTGTGAGTGCAAGTATGTGTGTGTGTGCGATTGAGTGAGTGTGCGTGTGTGTGCGACACTCACTCACAGGCGGTCGGTCCTTTTCCTATTTAGCACCTAAACTCTGGAACAGTCTTCCTAGCATTGTTCGGGAAGCAGACACACTCTGTCAGTTTAAATCTAGACTAAAAACACATCTCTTTACTATGGCATACACATAAAACATTTTTAATTTCTGTTACTCAAATCAGTTAAATGATTGTTTTAGGCTGCATTAACTAGGTCAGCCGGAACCGGGAACACTTCCCATAACACCTGATGTACTCGTTACATCATAAGAAGAATGGCATCTACGCTAATGTTAGTCTCTCTGTTTATCCCGAGGTTTACTGCAGTCGGCCGGATCCGGGCCGTATCCAGACCAGATGGTGGACCTTAGCCTGGACATGACGACCATATCCCTGAAGTGTCTGTAGAGACCGTGTCAATTAAACTCCCCCCTGTAAATGCATCGACACGACATCCTAATTAAACCCGTCCCCGGCGTGACAACTCCAATCTTTCGAATAATCCTACGAATATCTATTGATCTAATATGACTTCTGACCTGTAATGTTGCCAGAATCATAATCATACACTATTTGTTCGTCGGCCAGAGGAGAACTGGCACCCCGACTGAGCCTGGTTTCTCCCAAGGTTTTTTTCTCCATTCTGGCCCTGAAGGAGTTTTGGTTCCTTGCCACCGTCGCCTTTGGCTTTTGGCTTGCTCAGTTGGGGACACCTAAATTTCAACTATATTACTGATCTGCCCGCATTGACACTATATGATAATTGAAATGAGCTGATGACATCACCGTTTTCTCCAGAGCGGCTGTACAGCCGAATCAAATTCTGTTGCATTATTTTCCTGTTACCACTGTGAAGCTGCTTTGAAACAATTGCCATTGTGAAAAGCGCTATATAAATAAAGGTGATTTGATTTGATTTTGATTTGCGAGTGAATGAGTGTGCGTGTGTGTGCGAGTGAGTGTGTGTGTGTGTGTGCGAGTGAGTGTCCATGTGTGCGCGAGTGAGTGAGTGTGCGAGTGAGTGTGCGTGTGTGTGCGAGTGAGTGAGTGTGCTTGTGTGTGCGAGTGAGTGTGCGTGTGTGTGCGAGTGAGTGTGCGTGTGTGTGCGAGTGAGTGTGCGTGTGCGAGTGAGTGAGTGTGTGTGTGTGTGTGTGAGTGAGTGAGTGTGCGTGTGTGTGCGAGTGAGTGTGTGTGCGAGTAAGTGAGTGTGCGTGTATGAGTGTGCGTGTGTGCGAGTGAGTGAGTGTGCGTGTGTGAGTGTGCGTGTGTGAGTGAGTGTGCATGTGTGCGTGTGAGTGAGTGAGTGTGCGTGAATGAGTGTGCGTGTGTGTGAGTGCGAGTGTGTGTGTGTGTGTGTGTGTGTGTGTGTGTGTGTGTGTGTGTGCAATTGAGTGTCCGTGTGTGTGAGTGCGAGTATGTGTATGCTGTTGTCCATTGTCTATGATTTCTGGGATTCCTAACGGTTCGATTCTCTCAAGGCTGCGTTTAACTCCACTTTTAGACAAACACCCGTGAACTTTCCTAAGCATTTCCTCGCCGCCATTTTGAAGAGCACTCAACTTCATCGAGTGGACGAGGGAAGTGTATTTGGACAGACAATCGAAGCTCGGTTATGACCGAGGGAGCGAGTCTACTCAAGATGAACACTTCAGGCAGATCCATAGACCACAATGCACCATGGTTATGATGTCACAGCAAAAGCGTGACAAATTTGTTTTTACGGTGTAGTGTGCACTCATGAGTGAACGAGACGGAGGGAATCAGTGAGGGAAGGGCATTAAAAGTCAGAGTCTGCATTCGATTCATGGTTGATCTCAGGAACAGATCCGGGTCTTTCATCATCTGTGCTTGTGTTTGGCTTCAGTCCCGGAAAGCAAACATTTGTGTCCCTCACAGACTCTAAATCTAACACACATGAGAGCTGAAAACACTCTTGCATTCCAAAACAATTTCTGCAGCACATGAAGTGAATGATGGACGGATCCTGTAACCCTCGCGCTGCATTTGTGAAGCTCAAACCGTCAGGAGACACTCTGACCTCAGACCGCGGTACACTTCTGTTTCCTCCCTGAAATCAGTGTCACGCGGCTCAATATCACTGATTTATGTGCCAGTCAGCGAATCCTCCGCCCCTGGGACTCAGGCGAAACACCTCTAAAGGAAATATCATTTGTATTGGATTGTTCTTTTGTTTCAAGAACAGTTGAAGGTGGGAAATACACTATATTGCCAAAAGTATTGGGACGCCCCTCCAAATCACTGAATTCAGGTGTTTAATCACTTCCATGGCCACAGGTGTATAAATCAAGCACTAGGCATGCAGACGCTTCTACAAACATTTGTGAAAGAATGGGTCGCTCTCAGGAGCTCAGTGAACTCAAGCGTGGTACCGTGATAGGTTGCCACCTGTGCAATAAGTCCATTCCTGACATTTCCTCACTACTAAATATTCCACGCTCAACTGTTAGTGGGATTATAACAAAGTGGAAGCAATTGGGAACAACAGCAACTCAGCCACGAAGTGATAGGCCACGTAAAATCACAGAGCGGGGTCAGCGCATGCTGAGGGTCACAGTGCGCAGAAGTCACCAACTTTCTGCAGAGTCAATAGCTACAGACCTCCAAACTTCTGTGGCCTTCAGATGAGCTCAAGAACAGTGTGTAGAGAGCTTCATGGAATGGGTTTCCATGGCCGAGCAGCTCATCCAAGCCTTACATCACCAAGTGCAATGCAAAGCGTGGGATGCAGTGGGGTAAAGTACGCCACCACTGGACTCTAGAGCAATGGAGACGTGTTCTCTGGAGTGACCAATCACGCTTCTCTGTCTGGCAATCTCATGGACGAGTCTGGGTTTGGCGGTTGCCAGGAGAACGGGACTTGCCTGACTGCATTGTGCCAAGTGTAAAGTTTGGTGGAGGGGGGATTATGGTGTGGGGTTGTTTTTCAGGGGTTGGGCTTGGCCCCTTAGTTCCAGTGAAAGGAACTCTTAATGCTTCAGCATACCAAGACATTTTGGACAATTTCATGCTCCCAACTTTGTGGGAACAGTTTGGGGTTGACCCCTTCCTGTTCCAACATAACTGCGCACCAGTGCACAAAGCGTCGGTCCATAAAGACATGGATGAGCGAGTTTGGTGTGGAGGAACTTGACTGGCCTGCACAGAGTCCTGACCTCAACCCGATAGAACACCTTTGGGATGAATTAGAGCGGAGACTGCGAGCCAGGCCTTCATTGTCAGCGCTGCCGGTGTAAATCAGTCGTGAGATCTCAATGAAGAGCTGCGCGCTGCTCTAGTGCCAGAGGAATAATCGGAATACACAATGAATTTTATTTATAATGTTATATGTTTTTATTGCTTCAGCATGTTTATTATAAATAATTTTCCATTTTTGTCTACAATATGTATTGCATGCTACTATCTTAAACCTGGATGACTCATTTAACATGGTCATGGTAGTCAACTTTGGAAAAATATATCTTCATTTGAACAACTTTGATCTAAGACTGAAGATTGTATCAGAAAGTAAAGTAAGTGAATGAAAGCATTGCAAGCATT
Organism: Coreius guichenoti; assembly: GCA_039654105.1. Taxonomy (NCBI): domain Eukaryota; kingdom Metazoa; phylum Chordata; class Actinopteri; order Cypriniformes; family Gobionidae; genus Coreius; species Coreius guichenoti. Next base: position 166,870 of record CM077168.1, read on the forward strand.
GTTTAATTTGTACCATTTTTACTCGTACATCAATAAACCATGTGTTGCATAGCCTACCCTTGTATAGTTCTAATTAATGCTCTTTGTGATGTGTTTTTATGTTGTATTTCTTTAATAAAAATAATGTGTTTTCTGCATATTACACATAGCCTACAGTAGCCTATATAAATGTTGCGCGTTGGAATAACATTTTTCTTTGTTTCATCATACAAGATTAAGTACCCTATTTGAGATGTATATATAATGAGTGTATATGAATAAATCACAAAAATCCAGTGCTATATGGGCACTGCCTATTGATAGAGGTTGTTTTAAGCTCCATGATAAAGGCCTATTACAGACAGTGTTGTAGTACTCGAGACTCGGACTCGGTCTTGAACTCAGTCTCGAGACCATATTTTCATGGTCTTGGTCTTGTCATGGACTCGTGTGCATTTGGACTTGGTATTGACTCGTACTCAGACATATTAGGAATTGGACTTATTCCCGAGTCCACTCGAGTCCCATTCAAAATATTTCATGATTATTACTGTATGTTAATATTTCTTTAAATTGATGTTTGATTGACACGTCCAAGGATTGGTGATTTTCTTGTGCGCAGCTGCGCATGACTTGAGACGTTAGTGCAAAGACTCCCGCCAGGGTCTCTCCCACACCCGTGACCCGCCCGCTCTCGCTTCTATTTTACGCTGTGTCCACCTGCCCTCCACCTGTAGTGAACCCGCTTTCCAGAAAGTCACATTGCTACATTATTTGTCTCAACTGTGTCATTTTAATATATTTACTGTTTACAAAGTAGGACAAAAGTGTCACAGAGAAAACCAAATCTCGTTTAATTAAATAATAAAATGAATACAGATACGATGATTGACGACAGTCTCAACACTTAGCATCTCCCCACAAAAATGTCTGACAGAAGGCCGCCCGCCCTCTCTCCCTCCGGCACATTCACACTTTTGCATTAAAAAGGCAGCAATTTTTCGGCAGTCATTCTTCTTCTCTGTAAAAAATGAATCAAATTAAGTTCTAATGTTGTTTGGGGATTTTCTCTGAACTCGGTCTCGACTCGGACTCGAATGAGCTGGTCTCGACTACAACACTGATTACAGACATAATTTAAATATTTTGCGGGAAACCCGATCAGTTATCCAGATACAGTGACCACTTGATGTGAACAAATGTAAACGCGCCGTGTCCTGATTGACTGATGATCCGATCTGCTTGATCAGGTCACGGTGATCGCATGTTAATGCCAAGTGTAAACGCAGACATTGATTATGAACAAGACTGATCTAATCACCATTATTTTGCTTATGTAATTACTTATTTTGGACTTGCTGTAATGTTTTACTACAGCCACTTTCTGCATGCAGAGGGACAGCATGTTATATCGTTATGTTACTTTTATTGGAACAAATGTAGCCACACCACAACCGAAAACATCTCAAGGTTACATACAGTATTAAGGAATAATAAGATAATAATAAGATTACAGGAATAATGAACTCAATTCACTGGTGGGAACTGTGATAAAGTGGTAACTTGTTGGGCTGTTGTTCAGATAAAGCAAGAGATATTATGAAATTATTTCTTTTGGAATAAATACAGCCACAGTTCAACAAATACTAAATACATCTCAAATTAATATGACTTAATATGATTAAAAGGAGTTAAATCATACAGTACAATTCAAATATAATCACACTAAATATTATCAAATAAACATGATTTGGCAAAGGTTGTCTTGTTCTTGTAGTCTGTTTGTTTTCACATCCAGCCGAGATTTTGTCATCATATGAGCTGCACTGTTGAGCATTTCCAGCATCAATGAAGAACCTCATTTATATTCTGAATGACAGCATTCGATCATCCATGAACTCTGCAGAGAAAAGGGAATAAAATCTGTCACTGAGAGTAATTGATACATTACATACACCATCTACATTTTGAACTCAATCAAACTTCACTACTGACTTGGCAAATATGAAACGTGTTTTGTGAGTCTGAAATATAAAGCATTGCTTTACTTACAGTTCTTATATCTGATGTTGTAGGCAACAGGTCCTCTGATTGTGAAGCCAAGGTAGAAAGACACTTGTCCTCGTCTGCACACACTGAACCGATTGTGAGCGGTGACTGGAATCTGATGCCCATTTCTAACAGCAAACACTTTATGATTCTTGACCTTCCCATCGATACGCTGAAGACATTTGACTTCTACACTTCCATCTCCTTCAGTGAGGAGCTCCAGATCAGTTTTATGTAGCTTTGAGTGAACCGGACTCTGTAAGTCATTCTGGTGTGGTTTTAAGGCATGAACCAGACTCTGCAAGCCTTCTCCTTTCCCATAGAAGAACAGAGGCACCAGGGAGCGACCGCAAAGGTATTTCTGATACGTCCTCTCGTATGACTGACTCATATATAGGACACAGTTTCCAAGTTTTGGAGGGTTTGTGTTTGCTCCATCAGGCCAAAAGAGCAAAAGGATCAAGAGGTAAAACTCTGGGCTTCTGCCGTGAACTTCTGTTGACCAAAGTTTCTGTAACATGTCCTGAAGGTTTTCTGTTGTTTCAGACGGTTCACCAGACTGACTCAAGATGATGTTGGCAAGAATATAGAGGACGGTTTGGGTTTCATTTTTGGGCTGGGGTCTTTCAATTGCACTCAAATTCTGTTTAAGCTCATTGATGTCAGATTTTAGGAAATGAAGCAGTCCTCCAAAAGACTTCTTTTTTTTCTCATTCAGGGTCATTTCTTCAGTCTGCGTTCCCTGTGTAAAATATCGCTTGTAGCAATATTCAACATCTCTACGAAAGTAGTCTGGGTCCTCAGTTTTGTTGCTTTGTCTTGAGAATGCCAGGTACCATTCAAAGAAATCATATTTCGACTCAACTTTACTTCTGAGACCATGGTATTTTTGTTCAAAATTTTTGTTTTGTTCATTTTTTTGGATGGTTTTGGACAAATCATAAAACTCCTTGCAAACCTGCAGAAAGCCAAAGTGGCCCCTGTTATTGAATCTGGTGTCACCATCTAACTCGTCTTCAGCTGCTTTCTCTTCCTGTTTAAATGCATCAATGGCAGACTGTGCAATGTGCCAGATGTTTGTGAGTGTTTCTGTAACTTCCCTCCGCAGGTGGTTTTTGTGAACTTGCCCCAGTGTGTCCCGAATATAAGATTTTTTGCGGTCTCTTTTAATGGCCTCTTCTGCCCATTCTTTTCCCTTTTCATATTTGTTTTCCTCAGTTACCTCAATGTAATACAAACGTGCAAGTGCTTGAGGATAAAAAGGGTCTGTGGAGAACAAATTTAAAGCCCTCTCCAACAACTGAATGCATTGGTTAGTTTTACGTTCCCTTATGATGTCATGAATCAGTCTGGAAAACTTATCCTTTTTTATCAGACCCTCAAGTCTTGTGACTAACAATCTCTTGCAGATTTGCTCATAATTGCTCTCATTTCCTTTTACCATGCTGTTCAAGAAGTCAAGAGCGATGTCAAATCTCGTCAGATTGTTCTCAGTGAGTATTTTCAGACATGCATCAGCGATCATCGGGTGTGCCAGACGTATGCAGTTGGCCTTTTGCTTTCCGTCAGAGAAAATGACTATGAGATCCATGAAAGGCTTCATTATCATTTCCACCGAAGGTTTCCCCTCATCAGTGGGCCATTCATTTTGTTCAATGAATTTCTTGCACAAAGCCTTTGACAAGTGTGAACCTGGAACATATGAATTTATCAAAGCCAAAAAACTGAGAAGTCTTGTGCTGCTGGACGTTTTGTACTTTCCAATGTGATTGACCATTTCTTCTGTGATCACTTTCTCTGCATCCTCTTTCTGGAAACCTCCCTGCATTATGTTAAAGGCATGAAAGTTCTTTGACATTTTCGTGTGTTTCTTTTCAACCTCCTGCCTTTTCTGAGCAAACCTCTCCTTCTCATCTGGTAAGAGCTCCAGTTTCAGCTTCACATGGCCTGGCGCTCGAACAACACTCTTCTCCACAGCGTTGATAATGATGAATGCAGGACGGTCAGTCTGATCATGCTGAGGCTTTGGCTGCAGATTCTTTAACAAGTAGCGTAGTGTCTTATCATCTTCATGGTCCAACAGGAGAAGCACAGTGTTTCTATGTGTTTTATATTTGTTGAGCAGTGCATCCGTCAATTTTTCAATCTCTCTTTTAAACTCATCTTTGTTTTCTGCAAACTCTGTTTTGAATGGTTTTGTCAGGGTTTCACATGCGAACGCTTCCCTCAAGTCCTGCAGTTCCTCCCTGACTAGTGTTAATCCGCTGCTGTCTTTGTGGTACAACAGATTTATGGTTGTAACTTTCCAATGGCTCTTTCTCTGTAGTCGAATTTGTTGCAGAAGTTTTTCCTTGAATTGTTTGATTTCCTCTTCAGAGAGTTTGGAGTCAAGAATCAATGTGTCATTTAGATTGAAGTCTTCAGTGCTGCAGTCCAAAATGATCACAACTGGGGTGGAAGTATCGATGTCTCTACTATGTATTTCTTCAATCAGGTTTTCCCAGAGAACATTCTTGATAGGCAGATCATTGTCCTTCTTTTCCTTGGTGTCTAGCAGCAGCAGCACAGTTTTCCGATCTTGTTCTGCATGTTCTTCATTAGACAGTAGAAACAGGTCCACCACTTGTTTCGACAGCTCTTTGGTGTCTAAGTCAGAACTGATCACTCTGGCACACCTGAGGTCTTTCCGGAAGTGCCAAAGCACCTGCATGCCGAGGGTTGATCCTCCACTGCCAGGCTGGTATCGTAAAGAAACATCGGTGATGAGACAGTTTTTTTCTTTCCTTCTCTCGATTAACTGTATTAAATCATTAAAGCCGTCCCTTTCGACCAATGGTAAGTTTGCTGATGTGTGAAAATTCAGCCACGTTGGTGGGGCTCCTTCGAGAAAGTCGACCTCTTGCTGTCTAGCTCTGTCCGGGTTTATAGTTTTAAACATATCGGACCATACAATGTCGAGGCATGATAGTGAACCTCTGAGTTTAATTGGAATTGAGATTGTTTCACCGGCATTGCATGAAGGTAATTGGCACATCATTAATCCTGTTTTATTTTGTCTTTATTTCCCAGTTAGAATAGAGATCTTTGTGTGAAAGCAGTGTCTCAAAACTGGTGATAAATTCCTGATTGTCCTTATTCTATCAAGTATAATTATCCTGCCAGAATGAAGACAAGTAATGGCTGAATAAAAACAAAAGAACAATGATAAAATATTAGTGGAAGGTTTGCCAAGTGAGAGATGAAGACACAAATGTTATTGTTTAATGTTATTTTCAGTATTATCATTCTTTATTAGTATTCATAATCAGTTGTATTATGTATCTTGTTAAGTTTAGACTGTAGAGTGTTCATGTGTGTAAGGATCACATGAGGAGTCAGAGGAGTTACTTTTAACCACATAGGAATGTGTATGCAATGTAGATTTCCACTGATGCATATGATGACTGAAGTATTCTCTATAAGGAATGAGCTTGGTGTAACATCTATTTCTACCAGCATATAAACGCCCAACCTTTCTGTACTGACTCAGAGAAAGCTGGGCATGACACCATCTCTCCAGTAAATCGTCGTTCTGTCCTATGTCTGTTACAGAATGCAGACTTAGACAAAGAGGAATGATATTAACGGTGATGTTTATTAACAGCACAGAACAGAACAGGCAATGACTGGTGAGTATACAGTTCAGATACGCTTAGGAGAGTGGATATGGCAATGTAACAGAACTTTCCTTTATCTTACAGGTGCCAGAGATTGTGGAAGATGGAGCAGACGGATGGATGGATGCACACACCTCGCTGTGAATGGTGAGTATGGTGGTATCGTTTCCAGTAGGATACACAGGAGACATGAAGGAAGGGGAGAGGCAGGAGAGGATACGCTGGAGATAAATTCTGGGGAACAGGTAAGTAGTCCCCTATGTGTTAACGAGACTGGACAATGATGTGAGACGAGGTGTGTGCTTTTGTAGCAGGCTTGATGATGGTACAGATGAGAAACAGGTGTGCGGGTGACAGAGTCCTGCACGCAGGCGAGTTCCCGCGGGTACCAGATGGGTGGGATCATTTTTACATTGTCATCTGCGGTGCGGGTCGGAAATCAATAGGGCACAGGCGGACAGCGGGTCCAAGACTATTTTGACTCAATTCGGTACACGCTGATAGGCAGCTGCTTTCAAACAGTCCCGTGCTTATTTGTGTTCGCGCTCTGTAGAAGACTGTCACGTGTTTTTTTAATTACAACATGGTTTGCAGCGTTGAGCACAGCAGCGTTTGAAGTGATTGACAGCTTCAGTCATTGAGAGTGCTCTTTCCTCACCTTCTGTATCTATTCTCAATTTGAATAAAAGTTTTTACTTTTCATGCTGCTAAGAGGACCAATGTCCACGTATACACTGCAGAGTTCTAGGAGAGACAGCCGCATTTAAATGCAGAGTGAATCCGCTAAAATATCCCTGATATGACAATAGGCTCATTTGGCGACCTCTAAGCGTCAGCCTATAGCCTATTTATACACATTTGTTCAAAATAGCTTGGCAAAAGTTTTGTATTATTTACATGACGGATGCACATTCTCATCTTTCTTCTGTTAATTACCACCACGTCGGTCTGCGTGTCTATTTTTCTTAAATGCATCAACTCAGAATCCCATGTTGGTTTAATTGCTTGTGTTACATGAGAAAATAAATAATTTTTGTGTACCTGATGTAGATTTAATGTGGGTGCGGTTCGGGTCCCGGTCTTTCTGTCAAACGGGTCGGGTGTTCTGTTAAGTACTGTGGGTGCGGGTTTACCAAACAGGACCCGTGCAGGACTCTGGCGGTGATATCTGAAAGAGTGCAGGTGAGAACAATGAGGGCTCATGGGAAATGGAGTGCAGAAGTGACTGAGCTGGTGACGTGACAGTGTCTTGACATACAATAATAAATAAGAGGTTTCTTGGCAAAAATAATTTCTACATTGAATAAGTTAGTTCAGGCATTTCTAAAGTAAATTCTATACTGGTACTCAATTAAAGCTTTTAGAAACCAAATACATTTTACTTGTAATTGTTTATGTTTACAATTATTCTTTGAGTAAGTATTAAAGTTATAGAATTAAGTGAAACCTACTCAACTCTTTGATAGTGGTGTTCCCATCATGCACTGGGGCATGAATAAATAATAAGGTTCACAGTTTTCTAGTTGTATTTACACTGTTCTATCATTGCTTTTGTTGTAAGGTTTAGTAATTTGCTATTCTGTGACATATTGAGTTAATTTTCTACTCAAAATGACCCATTCGTACTCCAAAACTCTGATTGTTACCGTTATTGTGTACCAAATCTCTGTCCTCGGTTGGTACTTCATTATGACCTATATCGTGTAGATATGTTGTCTTACAAAGTGTAACACAAAATCTGCTGTGTTGTTTACTAAAATGTTTCTAAGTAAGCCATAAACTTTAACAGCATGGCTTAACTCAGTTCAATATACTTAAAACAGAGCATTGCAAAGTAAACTTCAAATAGGTAGAAATTACTTAACCTCTAAACGGAAAGTTAAATGTATTTATTCTCTTTGTTAATTTTACATAATTTAAGTAGATTTTACTTAATTCTATACATGCCAAATTTACTGGGAATATAAATGCAAAAGAAAAATTAAAGGCACAATATGTAAGATTTTTGTAATAAAATATCCAAAAACGTATCTCTCGTATCTCTCCGGTCTCGTATCTCTCACCGAGGAGCTTCGGAAGCACAAAAGGAGGAGCGACGACATTGAAGGACAAGAGAGGACCAGGCCTGGACTATTTTACGTTGTGTTTTGTTTATGTGTGTGCAGCAGTCGTCCGCGAGGGGTTGCAGCTTTTACTTTCGGTTTGTTTATTTTTTTAAATATTTAAAGTGTTTGAAACGTTTGCTGGTTCCCGCCTCCTTCTTCCCTGATCCTTTAACCTTGTTACACAGAGAAATAAGACAAGGATAAATATCGGCGTGGCGTTTTTGAGATGGAGAGCTTCGCGACAAACTTATACAGGTGTTGCACAAAAATATTTAGCCGTTACTTGCAAATACTATGGGTTCATTCAGATTTACTTTTAGTACGATTGTTTTAAAGGGGACCTATTTTGCCCATTTTTACAAGATCTCAGGTGTCCCCAGAATATGTCCAAGAAGTTTCAGCTTAAAATACCTCACAGATCATTTATAAATCCATGTTGTAAATACCCATTTCTGACTACAGTCAAGAACAGGCGGTTTATGTGCATGTGCCTTTAAATGCTAATAAGCTGCTGCTTCGCCCCCTCCACACAGTTCCTGCCTCGATCGATTCTCTGCCAAATTCTATCAAGATCTGCTGCGTTTTGATTATCATCTATATCGCGATCACTCTCACGGATGGCATAGCTCTTCTTTCATCATTAAAGCTTATTATTTCCATGCGTTTTAAATGTATATTAGTTTAAACTTCTAATGGATCGTTTTCTGAGCGCACTTATCTGAAGCACATGCACACAACTGAGTCTCGTGAGGAACTTCTCTTTCACATTTTTTAGTGTTTAAACGGTCAAATACACACAAGGGTCTTGTTCACCGTTGTCGCTTGTGAAAACAAAATGGCGGCGCCGTGGGTGGACACGTGCAGATTAAGGGGCGGTGATATTATAATGACCCCCTCATGTGTCACTAGAGGAGTGAAATAACACATAAACATCACTTTCTCTTTGACAGTGAGTCATTCATTCCCCAAAAGACAAGAGCTCTTCAGGTGTAACAGGTTTATAACACAAAGGGGTGTGATATTTCACTATAAAAGATAAAAGCTTGTGCTTCCTCCTGAATACTGAACAACAGCTGACGGCTCCAGAACGGTGAGACAACTCACACATTTCATTATAATGATCCCCTTATGTGTCACTAGAGGAGTGAAATCTGAGCGGCTCGTTGTTCACATGCTTGCAGAGAAAGGCTTACCAAACACAGCCACTGGGCTGGCCTTTATCACGTGTTCTGTGCACCGGGACCCGATTATAGCACTTAAACACGGGAAAAGTCCGATTTTAATGATATGTCCTCTTTAAACACGTAAAACTGCGCAGCATTAACCCACCAAATCATCTGACAAATAGTCACATATCAGTAAGGCTAATATAGACTAAGGCTAAGGCTAACATTACATTTCACGTTCCTTGCAGCTAATTCATTACCTCGTCCGTGAACATGATTCGTGAATTCAATACATCTCTGGATGATCTCTGAAAATGACTCTCCCATCGTTCCACTCTCCTTTACAGCGTCAAGCTTCGCATTTGTTATTGTTCTGAAAATGCGCCCTACAGTCGAATCAAATTCTGTTGCATTATTTTCCTGTTACCACTGTGAAGCTGCTTTGAAACAATTGCCATTGTAAAAAGCGCTATATAAATAAAGGTGATTTGATTTGATTTGATTTTTAAAAGTACATTCATTTTTTTAAATGAAAAATGAAAAAAAAAATATATATATATATATATATATACATATATACACAGTATATATAAAACTTAGGCAATGTTAATAACTGTGGAAACGCATCATCACAGTGAAATGATAAATGTGTGTGAAATGTGTGAGTTGTCTCACCGTTCTGGAGCCGTCAGCTGTTGTTCAGTATTCAGGAGGAAGCACAAGCTTTTATCTTTTATAGTGAAATATCACACCCCTTTGTGTTATAAACCTGTTACACCTGAAGAGCTCTTGTCTTTTGGGGAATGAATGACTCACTGTCAAAGAGAAAGTGATGTTTATGTGTTATATTTATATTACTTGGTGTATTATGGATAAATGACAAGTTGATGCATTTATCAAACAGTTTATAGCAACTAGCATATATTTATGCATATATTTGCTTTCCATTTTCTTGCAGATACATATTGCAATACATATGGGTCATACCTACAGATTTTGTTTTCAAGGAAATGATGTCACCTCTAGCAAGTCATGTGATTTAGGGAATATGCTGAATATTTTAAAGGGCAAGTAATTCAGTTTGAGGGACAAACTAATTTAATGGTCTTACACATTAAAAATAAATGCATCACAATATACTGTATTTTATGTCAAAGACAATAAGTACATATTACTCAAAACTAACAACTAACTCTAAACACAAAAAGTTTTTTTTAAATGATTGTTGTTCTTATGTAAAATAAAAATCCACCGAACTGAAGGAATGACCCACATGTATTCACTTCAGAAAGCGTCTGTTTAAATGTACCAAACATGATGAAAAACAGGAGTGTATTTACTGGGAAAGGACAGGGAGGGTTTTCTGTGAAGCAATATTCATGAAAGTCATTTCTCTGATAATGAAAGTTATGACACAATAGCACTGACAGATTAATGTACAATATTCTAAAGCAGTTCAAAATGACTGGATTATAATACAGACATCAGAGTCTTTAGTAAGGGAGCCAATAGAGATATTGAACAAAAAAAAACTTTCAAATTATGTTATCACACTAAATGCAGTGCAGACGCATATCTCCAGATTCATATTTCTATGTGTTTCTAGTTCAGTAATCTATGACACATTTTACAGGCATGCTGGAGCAGGAATTAAAACCCTATTAAACAGGACCGAAGGTTGACGATCTACATTAGTCTATGTATATATTTACGTGTTTTTCTGCATTTATGCACAAATTACTGTCTGCTAAAGGGGTCATGAACTGAGAAATCAAATTTTCCTTGAGCTTTTCACATATAAGAGGTCATCATACTATCAGAATATCCTGTTTCAGAACTGAAAAATGTATTGAAACCCAGCCCAGTGAACAGCTCATTGTGGAAAGTGCTATGACGTAATGGGGTTAGGGTTAGTGCAACTAAAGTTTTTATTATTTATTATATATAGAAAGCGATCAAAGAATGCTGCCTTTACAATCGCTGGAGCTGTCAATCAAACAGTGCGAGTTTGTCAGTGACTGAGCTCTGGACTCACACCTAAACTCCCGTAATAATCAACTAATCTCTTATTTACATCGTGTTTGCACTGTTAGTTATGATGAAAGCATTCGTTAGTGTGCAGAAATCACAAGATCACTGCATTCATGCGCTCAACATGTCTGTGATCGGCTACAATGCTCATCACTGCAACCTTTCATGCCACGACCTGAATATAATGCTGTAGATCTGAATAGAATGCCATAGATCTGAATATAATGCTGTAGATCTGAATAGAATGCCATAGATCTGAATATAATGCTGTTGATCTGAATATAATGCCATAGATCTGAAAATAATTCCATAGATCTGAATAGAATGCCATAGATCTGAATAGAATGCTAATATAATGCCATAGATCTGAATATAATGCCAATGCCATAGATCTAAATATAATGCTATAATCAACACTTCTGTCAGGATCACTATCGTCAAAGATGATAGACAATTAGCATATAGTTTATATTGGCGGTATGGTTCTGTTCTGGACAGCCTAGCATGGATAAGAGCAGGGAGAGCAGTGATAAACCCCCCTAGGGTAAACAGAACAGAAGCAACAATGTATTGCAGATATCATTAATGTCAATATTAAAATGTACAACCTAATTCGGGAATTTAGTCTAATTCAGGGGGAATCAGAATGCCAAATCCTGACTGACGAGAGGAGGAGCTGGGGATGGAGGAGGGTAATTAGCTCCGGAGAAACGCAATAGCAGCTGATAATACTGAAGGAGCTTATATATATGCATGCTGTGGTAGACGTCGTATTCATATAGGTAGACGTGATCAGCTGACAGTCAGCTGATGCGAGCTTGACTAATCACAGCAGTGGGCGTTTACACTGAAGTCTCACAGCAGCCAATCACAGCAGTGAGCGTTTACACTGAAGTCACACAGCAGCCAATCACAGCAGTGGGCGTTTACACTGAAGTCTCACAGCAGCCAATCACAGCAGTGGGCGTTTACACTGAAGTCACACAGCAGCCAATCACAGCAGTGGGAGTTTACACTGAAGTCTCACAGCAGCCAATCACAGCAGTGAGCGTTTACACTGAAGTCACACAGCAGCCAATCACAGCAGTGGGAGTTTACACTGAAGTCACACAGCAGCCAATCACAGCAGTGAGCGTTTACACTGAAGTCACACAGCAGCCAATCACAGCAGTGGGAGTTTACACTGAAGTCACACAGCAGCCAATCACAGCAGTGGGAGTTTACACTGAAGTCACACAGCAGCCAATCACAGCAGTGGGCGTTTACACTGAAGTCTCACAGCAGCCAATCACAGCAGTGAGCGTTTACACTGAAGTCTCACAGCAGCCAATCACAGCAGTGGGCATTTACACTGAAGTCTCACAGCAGCCAATCACAGCAGTAGGCGTTTACACTGAAGTCTCACAGCAGCCAATCACAGCAGTAGGCGTTTACACTGAAGTCTCACAGCAGCCAATCACAGCAGTGGGCATTTACACTGAAGTCTCACAGCAGTGGGCATTTACACTGAAGTCTCACAGCAGCCAATCACAGCAGTAGGCGTTTACACTGAAGTCTCACAGCAGCCAATCACAGCAGTGGGCGTTTACACTGAAGTCACACAGCAGCCAATCACAGCAGTGGGAGTTTACACTGAAGTCTCACAGCAGCCAATCACAGCAGTGAGCGTTTACACTGAAGTCACACAGCAGCCAATCGCAGCAGTGGGCGTTTACACTGAAGTCGCACAGCAGCCAATCGCAGCAGTGGGCGTTTACACTGAAGTCACACAGCAGCCAATCACAGCAGTGGGCGTTTACACTGAAGTCACACAGCAGCCAATCACAGCAGTGGGCGTTTACACTGAAGTCTCACAGCATCCAATCACAGCAGTGGGCGTTTACACTGAAGTCTCACAGCAGCCAATCACAGCCAGTGGGCGTTTACACTGAAGTCACACAGCAGCCAATCACAGCAGTGGGCGTTTACACTGAAGTCACACAGCAGCCAATCACAGCAGTGGGAGTTTACACTGAAGTCACACAGCAGCCAATCACAGCAGTGAGCGTTTACACTGAAGTCACACAGCAGCCAATCACAGCAGTGGGAGTTTACACTGAAGTCACACAGCAGCCAATCACATCAGTGAGCGTTTACACTGAAGTCACACAGCAGCCAATCACAGCAGTGGGAGTTTACACTGAAGTCACACAGCAGCCAATCGCAGCAGTGAGCGTTTACACTGAAGTCACACAGCAGCCAATCACAGCAGTGAGCGTTTACACTGAAGTCACACAGCAGCTAATCACAGCAGTGGGCGTTTACACTGAAGTCACACAGCAGCCAATCACAGCAGTGAGCGTTTACACTGAAGTCACACAGCAGCCAATCACAGCAGTGGGCGTTTACACTGAAGTCTCACAGCAGCCAATCACAGCAGTGAGTGTTTACACTGAAGTCTCACAGCAGCCAATCACAGCAGTGGGCATTTACACTGAAGTCTCACAGCAGCCAATCACAGCAGTGGGCATTTACACTGAAGTCTCACAGCAGCCAATCACAGCAGTAGGCGTTTACACTGAAGTCTCACAGCAGCCAATCACAGCAGTGGGCGTTTACACTGAAGTCTCACAGCAGCCAATCACAACAGTGAGCGTTTACACTGAAGTCACACAGCAGCCAATCACAGCAGTGGGCGTTTAGTGGGCGTTTACACTGAAGTCACACAGCAGCCAATCACAGCAGTGGGAGTTTACACTGAAGTCACGCAGCAGCCAATCACAGCAGTGAGCGTTTACACTGAAGTCACACATAAATGACAAGTTGATGCATTTATCAAACAGTTTATAGCAACTAGCATATATTTATGCATATATTTGCTTTCCATTTTCTTGCAGATACATATTGCAATACATATGGGTCCTACCTACAGATTTTGTTTTCAAGGAAATGATGTCACCTCTAGCAAGTCATGTGATTTAGGGAATATGCTGAATATTTTAAAGGGCAAGTAATTCAGTTTGAGGGACAAACTAATTTAATGGTCTTACACATTAAAAATAAATGCATCACAATATACTGTATTTTATGTCAAAGACAATAAGTACATATTACTCAAAACTAACAACTAACTCTAAACACAAAAAGTTTTTTTTAAATGATTGTTGTTCTTATGTAAAATAAAAATCCACCGAACTGAAGGAATGACCCACATGTATTCACTTCAGAAAGCGTCTGTTTAAATGTACCAAACATGATGAAAAACAGGAGTGTATTTACTGGGAAAGGACAGGGAGGGTTTTCTGTGAAGCAATATTCATGAAAGTCATTTCTCTGATAATGAAAGTTATGACACAATAGCACTGACAGATTAATGTACAATATTCTAAAGCAGTTCAAAATGACTGGATTATAATACAGACATCAGAGTCTTTAGTAAGGGAGCCAATAGAGATATTGAACAAAAAAAAACTTTCAAATTATGTTATCACACTAAATGCAGTGCAGACGCATATCTCCAGATTCATATTTCTATGTGTTTCTAGTTCAGTAATCTATGACACATTTTACAGGCATGCTGGAGCAGGAATTAAAACCCTATTAAACAGGACCGAAGGTTGACGATCTACATTAGTCTATGTATATATTTACGTGTTTTTCTGCATTTATGCACAAATTACTGTCTGCTAAAGGGGTCATGAACTGAGAAATCAAATTTTCCTTGAGCTTTTCACATATAAGAGGTCATCATACTATCAGAATATCCTGTTTCAGAACTGAAAAATGTATTGAAACCCAGCCCAGTGAACAGCTCATTGTGGAAAGTGCTATGACGTAATGGGGTTAGGGTTAGTGCAACTAAAGTTTTTATTATTTATTATATATAGAAAGCGATCAAAGAATGCTGCCTTTACAATCGCTGGAGCTGTCAATCAAACAGTGCGAGTTTGTCAGTGACTGAGCTCTGGACTCACACCTAAACTCCCGTAATAATCAACTAATCTCTTATTTACATCGTGTTTGCACTGTTAGTTATGATGAAAGCATTCGTTAGTGTGCAGAAATCACAAGATCACTGCATTCATGCGCTCAACATGTCTGTGATCGGCTACAATGCTCATCACTGCAACCTTTCATGCCACGACCTGAATATAATGCTGTAGATCTGAATAGAATGCCATAGATCTGAATATAATGCTGTAGATCTGAATAGAATGCCATAGATCTGAATATAATGCTGTTGATCTGAATATAATGCCATAGATCTGAAAATAATTCCATAGATCTGAATAGAATGCCATAGATCTGAATAGAATGCTAATATAATGCCATAGATCTGAATATAATGCCAATGCCATAGATCTGAATAGAATGCTAATATAATGCCATAGATCTGAATATAATGCCAATGCCATAGATCTAAATATAATGCTATAATCAACACTTCTGTCAGGATCACTATCGTCAAAGATGATAGACAATTAGCATATAGTTTATATTGGCGGTATGGTTCTGTTCTGGACAGCCTAGCATGGATAAGAGCAGGGAGAGCAGTGATAAACCCCCCTAGGGTAAACAGAACAGAAGCAACAATGTATTGCAGATATCATTAATGTCAATATTAAAATGTACAACCTAATTCGGGAATTTAGTCTAATTCAGGGGGAATCAGAATGCCAAATCCTGACTGACGAGAGGAGGAGCTGGGGATGGAGGAGGGTAATTAGCTCCGGAGAAACGCAATAGCAGCTGATAATACTGAAGGAGCTTATATATATGCATGCTGTGGTAGACGTCGTATTCATATAGGTAGACGTGATCAGCTGACAGTCAGCTGATGCGAGCTTGACTAATCACAGCAGTGGGCGTTTACACTGAAGTCTCACAGCAGCCAATCACAGCAGTGAGCGTTTACACTGAAGTCACACAGCAGCCAATCACAGCAGTGGGCGTTTACACTGAAGTCACACAGCAGCCAATCACAGCAGTGGGCGTTTACACTGAAGTCTCACAGCAGCCAATCACAGCAGTGGGCGTTTACACTGAAGTCACACAGCAGCCAATCACAGCAGTGGGAGTTTACACTGAAGTCTCACAGCAGCCAATCACAGCAGTGGGAGTTTACACTGAAGTCACACAGCAGCCAATCACAGCAGTGAGCGTTTACACTGAAGTCACACAGCAGCCAATCACAGCAGTGGGAGTTTACACTGAAGTCACACAGCAGCCAATCACAGCAGTGAGCGTTTACACTGAAGTCACACAGCAGCCAATCACAGCAGTGGGAGTTTACACTGAAGTCACACAGCAGCCAATCACAGCAGTGGGCGTTTACACTGAAGTCTCACAGCAGCCAATCACAGCAGTGAGCGTTTACACTGAAGTCTCACAGCAGCCAATCACAGCAGTGGGCATTTACACTGAAGTCTCACAGCAGCCAATCACAGCAGTAGGCGTTTACACTGAAGTCTCACAGCAGCCAATCACAGCAGTGGGCATTTACACTGAAGTCTCACAGCAGTGAGCGTTTACACTGAAGTCTCACAGCAGCCAATCACAGCAGTGGGCATTTACACTGAAGTCTCACAGCAGCCAATCACAGCAGTAGGCGTTTACACTGAAGTCTCACAGCAGCCAATCACAGCAGTGGGCGTTTACACTGAAGTCACACAGCAGCCAATCACAGCAGTGGGAGTTTACACTGAAGTCTCACAGCAGCCAATCACAGCAGTGAGCGTTTACACTGAAGTCACACAGCAGCCAATCGCAGCAGTGGGCGTTTACACTGAAGTCGCACAGCAGCCAATCGCAGCAGTGGGCGTTTACACTGAAGTCACACAGCAGCCAATCACAGCAGTGGGCGTTTACACTGAAGTCACACAGCAGCCAATCACAGCAGTGGGCGTTTACACTGAAGTCTCACAGCAGCCAATCACAGCAGTGGGCGTTTACACTGAAGTCTCACAGCAGCCAATCACAGCCAGTGGGCGTTTACACTGAAGTCACACAGCAGCCAATCACAGCAGTGGGCGTTTACACTGAAGTCACACAGCAGCCAATCACAGCAGTGGGAGTTTACACTGAAGTCACACAGCAGCCAATCACAGCAGTGAGCGTTTACACTGAAGTCACACAGCAGCCAATCACAGCAGTGGGAGTTTACACTGAAGTCACACAGCAGCCAATCACATCAGTGAGCGTTTACACTGAAGTCACACAGCAGCCAATCACAGCAGTGGGAGTTTACACTGAAGTCACACAGCAGCCAATCGCAGCAGTGAGCGTTTACACTGAAGTCACACAGCAGCCAATCACAGCAGTGAGCGTTTACACTGAAGTCACACAGCAGCTAATCACAGCAGTGGGCGTTTACACTGAAGTCACACAGCAGCCAATCACAGCAGTGAGCGTTTACACTGAAGTCACACAGCAGCCAATCACAGCAGTGGGCGTTTACACTGAAGTCTCACAGCAGCCAATCACAGCAGTGAGTGTTTACACTGAAGTCTCACAGCAGCCAATCACAGCAGTGGGCATTTACACTGAAGTCTCACAGCAGCCAATCACAGCAGTGGGCATTTACACTGAAGTCTCACAGCAGCCAATCACAGCAGTAGGCGTTTACACTGAAGTCTCACAGCAGCCAATCACAGCAGTGGGCGTTTACACTGAAGTCTCACAGCAGCCAATCACAACAGTGAGCGTTTACACTGAAGTCACACAGCAGCCAATCACAGCAGTGGGCGTTTAGTGGGCGTTTACACTGAAGTCACACAGCAGCCAATCACAGCAGTGGGAGTTTACACTGAAGTCACGCAGCAGCCAATCACAGCAGTGAGCGTTTACACTGAAGTCACACATAAATGACAAGTTGATGCATTTATCAAACAGTTTATAGCAACTAGCATATATTTATGCATATATTTGCTTTCCATTTTCTTGCAGATACATATTGCAATACATATGGGTCCTACCTACAGATTTTGTTTTCAAGGAAATGATGTCACCTCTAGCAAGTCATGTGATTTAGGGAATATGCTGAATATTTTAAAGGGCAAGTAATTCAGTTTGAGGGACAAACTAATTTAATGGTCTTACACATTAAAAATAAATGCATCACAATATACTGTATTTTATGTCAAAGACAATAAGTACATATTACTCAAAACTAACAACTAACTCTAAACACAAAAAGTTTTTTTTAAATGATTGTTGTTCTTATGTAAAATAAAAATCCACCGAACTGAAGGAATGACCCACATGTATTCACTTCAGAAAGCGTCTGTTTAAATGTACCAAACATGATGAAAAACAGGAGTGTATTTACTGGGAAAGGACAGGGAGGGTTTTCTGTGAAGCAATATTCATGAAAGTCATTTCTCTGATAATGAAAGTTATGACACAATAGCACTGACAGATTAATGTACAATATTCTAAAGCAGTTCAAAATGACTGGATTATAATACAGACATCAGAGTCTTTAGTAAGGGAGCCAATAGAGATATTGAACAAAAAAAAACTTTCAAATTATGTTATCACACTAAATGCAGTGCAGACGCATATCTCCAGATTCATATTTCTATGTGTTTCTAGTTCAGTAATCTATGACACATTTTACAGGCATGCTGGAGCAGGAATTAAAACCCTATTAAACAGGACCGAAGGTTGACGATCTACATTAGTCTATGTATATATTTACGTGTTTTTCTGCATTTATGCACAAATTACTGTCTGCTAAAGGGGTCATGAACTGAGAAATCAAATTTTCCTTGAGCTTTTCACATATAAGAGGTCATCATACTATCAGAATATCCTGTTTCAGAACTGAAAAATGTATTGAAACCCAGCCCAGTGAACAGCTCATTGTGGAAAGTGCTATGACGTAATGGGGTTAGGGTTAGTGCAACTAAAGTTTTTATTATTTATTATATATAGAAAGCGATCAAAGAATGCTGCCTTTACAATCGCTGGAGCTGTCAATCAAACAGTGCGAGTTTGTCAGTGACTGAGCTCTGGACTCACACCTAAACTCCCGTAATAATCAACTAATCTCTTATTTACATCGTGTTTGCACTGTTAGTTATGATGAAAGCATTCGTTAGTGTGCAGAAATCACAAGATCACTGCATTCATGCGCTCAACATGTCTGTGATCGGCTACAATGCTCATCACTGCAACCTTTCATGCCACGACCTGAATATAATGCTGTAGATCTGAATAGAATGCCATAGATCTGAATATAATGCTGTAGATCTGAATAGAATGCCATAGATCTGAATATAATGCTGTTGATCTGAATATAATGCCATAGATCTGAAAATAATTCCATAGATCTGAATAGAATGCCATAGATCTGAATAGAATGCTAATATAATGCCATAGATCTGAATATAATGCCAATGCCATAGATCTGAATAGAATGCTAATATAATGCCATAGATCTGAATATAATGCCAATGCCATAGATCTAAATATAATGCTATAATCAACACTTCTGTCAGGATCACTATCGTCAAAGATGATAGACAATTAGCATATAGTTTATATTGGCGGTATGGTTCTGTTCTGGACAGCCTAGCATGGATAAGAGCAGGGAGAGCAGTGATAAACCCCCCTAGGGTAAACAGAACAGAAGCAACAATGTATTGCAGATATCATTAATGTCAATATTAAAATGTACAACCTAATTCGGGAATTTAGTCTAATTCAGGGGGAATCAGAATGCCAAATCCTGACTGACGAGAGGAGGAGCTGGGGATGGAGGAGGGTAATTAGCTCCGGAGAAACGCAATAGCAGCTGATAATACTGAAGGAGCTTATATATATGCATGCTGTGGTAGACGTCGTATTCATATAGGTAGACGTGATCAGCTGACAGTCAGCTGATGCGAGCTTGACTAATCACAGCAGTGGGCGTTTACACTGAAGTCTCACAGCAGCCAATCACAGCAGTGGGAGTTTACACTGAAGTCACACAGCAGCCAATCACAGCAGTGGGAGTTTACACTGAAGTCACACAGCAGCCAATCACAGCAGTGAGCGTTTACACTGAAGTCACACAGCAGCCAATCACAGCAGTGGGAGTTTACACTGAAGTCACACAGCAGCCAATCACAGCAGTGGGAGTTTACACTGAAGTCACACAGCAGCCAATCACAGCAGTGGGCGTTTACACTGAAGTCTCACAGCAGCCAATCACAGCAGTGAGCGTTTACACTGAAGTCTCACAGCAGCCAATCACAGCAGTGGGCATTTACACTGAAGTCTCACAGCAGCCAATCACAGCAGTAGGCGTTTACACTGAAGTCTCACAGCAGCCAATCACAGCAGTGGGCATTTACACTGAAGTCTCACAGCAGTGAGCGTTTACACTGAAGTCTCACGGCAGCCAATCACAGCAGTGGGCATTTACACTGAAGTCTCACAGCAGCCAATCACAGCAGTAGGCGTTTACACTGAAGTCTCACAGCAGCCAATCACAGCAGTGGGCGTTTACACTGAAGTCACACAGCAGCCAATCACAGCAGTGGGAGTTTACACTGAAGTCTCACAGCAGCCAATCACAGCAGTGAGCGTTTACACTGAAGTCACACAGCAGCCAATCACAGCAGTGGGCGTTTACACTGAAGTCGCACAGCAGCCAATCGCAGCAGTGGGCGTTTACACTGAAGTCACACAGCAGCCAATCACAGCAGTGGGCGTTTACACTGAAGTCACACAGCAGCCAATCACAGCAGTGGGAGTTTACACTGAAGTCACGCAGCAGCCAATCACAGCAGTGAGCGTTTACACTGAAGTCACACATAAATGACAAGTTGATGCATTTATCAAACAGTTTATAGCAACTAGCATATATTTATGCATATATTTGCTTTCCATTTTCTTGCAGATACATATTGCAATACATATGGGTCATACCTACAGATTTTGTTTTCAAGGAAATGATGTCACCTCTAGCAAGTCATGTGATTTAGGGAATATGCTGAATATTTTAAAGGGCAAGTAATTCAGTTTGAGGGACAAACTAATTTAATGGTCTTACACATTAAAAATAAATGCATCACAATATACTGTATTTTATGTCAAAGACAATAAGTACATATTACTCAAAACTAACAACTAACTCTAAACACAAAAAGTTTTTTTTAAATGATTGTTGTTCTTATGTAAAATAAAAATCCACCGAACTGAAGGAATGACCCACATGTATTCACTTCAGAAAGCGTCTGTTTAAATGTACCAAACATGATGAAAAACAGGAGTGTATTTACTGGGAAAGGACAGGGAGGGTTTTCTGTGAAGCAATATTCATGAAAGTCATTTCTCTGATAATGAAAGTTATGACACAATAGCACTGACAGATTAATGTACAATATTCTAAAGCAGTTCAAAATGACTGGATTATAATACAGACATCAGAGTCTTTAGTAAGGGAGCCAATAGAGATATTGAACAAAAAAAAACTTTCAAATTATGTTATCACACTAAATGCAGTGCAGACGCATATCTCCAGATTCATATTTCCATGTGTTTCTAGTTCAGTAATCTCACAGCAGCCAATCACAGCAGTAGGCGTTTACACTGAAGTCTCACAGCAGCCAATCACAGCAGTGGGCGTTTACACTGAAGTCTCACAGCAGCCAATCACAACAGTGAGCGTTTACACTGAAGTCACACAGCAGCCAATCACAGCAGTGGGAGTTTACACTGAAGTCACGCAGCAGCCAATCACAGCAGTGAGCGTTTACACTGAAGTCACACAGCAGCCAATCACAGCAGTGGGAGTTTACACTGAAGTCACGCAGCAGCCAATCACAGCAGTGAGCGTTTACACTGAAGTCACACAGCAGCCAATCACAGCAGTGAGCGTTTACACTGAAGTCACACAGCAGCCAATCACAGCAGTGGGCGTTTACACTGAAGTCACACAGCAGCCAATCACAGCAGTGAGCGTTTACACTGAAGTCACACAGCAGCCAATCACAGCAGTGGGCGTTTACACTGAAGTCACACAGCAGCCAATCACAGCAGTGGGCGTTTACACTGAAGTCACGCAGCAGCCAATCACAGCAGTGAGCGTTTACACTGAAGTCTCACAGCAGCCAATCACAGCAGTGGGCGTTTACACTGAAGTCACACAGCAGCCAATCACAGCAGTGGGCGTTTACACTGAAGTCACGCAGCAGCCAATCACAGCAGTGGGCGTTTACACTGAAGTCACGCAGCAGCCAATCACAGCAGTGGGCGTTTACACTGAAGTCACACAGCAGCCAATCACAGCAGTGGGCGTTTACACTGAAGTCACACAGCAGCCAATCACAGCAGTGGGCGTTTACACTGAAGTCACACAGCAGCCAAACCACAGCAGTGGGCGTTTACACTGAAGTCACACAGCAGCCAATCACAGCAGTGGGCGTTTA
The DNA here is from genome assembly GCA_039654105.1 of Coreius guichenoti. Lineage (NCBI taxonomy): Eukaryota > Metazoa > Chordata > Actinopteri > Cypriniformes > Gobionidae > Coreius > Coreius guichenoti. Next base: position 189,255 of record CM077168.1, read on the forward strand.
CACTGAAGTCACACAGCAGCCAATCACAGCAGTGGGCGTTTACACTGAAGTCTCACAGCAGCCAAACCACAGCAGTGGGCGTTTACACTGAAGTCTCACAGCAGCCAAACCACAGCAGTGGGCGTTTACACTGAAGTCACACAGCAGCCAATCACAGCAGTGGGCGTTTACACTGAAGTCACACAGCAGCCAATCACAGCAGTGGGCGTTTACACTGAAGTCACACAGCAGCCAAACCACAGCAGTGGGCGTTTACACTGAAGTCACACAGCAGCCAATCACAGCAGTGGGCGTTTACACTGAAGTCACACAGCAGCCAATCACAGCAGTGGGCGTTTACACTGAAGTCTCACAGCAGCCAAACCACAGCAGTGGGCGTTTACACTGAAGTCACACAGCAGCCAATCACAGCAGTGGGCGTTTACACTGAAGTCACACAGCAGCCAATCACAGCAGTGGGCGTTTACACTGAAGTCTCACAGCAGCCAATCACAGCAGTGGGCGTTTACACTGAAGTCTCACAGCAGACACAACCCTTTAAACAGAGCGTTCAGAGCAGAGGCTAAAATCAGTGTACACTGTAAAAAAATATCGCCTTGGTTGTACTCAAAAAAATTGAGGCAACTATTTGCATCAGACTTTTAAGTATTTTGAACTCATCTAATTTGTGTTTGACCAAATAGACTTTTCATTTCTTTAACATGCACCCTTAAGTAATTTCAACTCAATTTTCCTCGTAAATACAACTCAAATACGTTGTGTAGCAGAAACATAATTCAACTGAGTAAACGCCAATAAAACTAGACGTAAAACGAACTCAAGTGAAAACACTTTTGTATGACATGCATTAGTTCTACTTCATTATATGTAATATGCAGTTGCTCATTGAGTTAAGCATTTCATATGATGCACTGTGCCTACTGTCATCAGCCTAACGCCAGGCTCCTCGTCACCATGGTAACCCCCAAAACTCCAACATGACAAAAACTTTTCTAAATCCCAACTTAATAGACCATTAAACAATAATAACAAGCCTTCTACTTCATTTATCTTGCTTAAAAACACATGAAGATAAATCAATTCAACATTTCCTCTTCCAATTAAATCCCATGCAAAGCATTCTGGGAACTAGAAATCTCATTACCCCTAGTAAGCAGATAAAGTACACAATGAAATTAAGTTGACAAAATGCAAACATTTAAATATAATATTGAACGAGCAGCAAACATCCTCGTTTTGAGTGAGTGCTTTCATTTCAGCAGCAAAACTAAAAAATCCACAACTTTCCAGACAAGGAAATAAATAAAGACAAGATTACAGCAAGATGCGAGCAGCACTAACCCTAACCCTAACCCTAACGCGTCAAAAGCAAGAAACGCTGTTATAAAATTATACCCTAAAATATGAAATATGAGAAAAATTGTTAGATTTGGTATAATTAAATTTGCAATGTTGCAATATGGAAAAATATGTTGTCATCGTGTGAAAAGAGTTCACTGCATCAGGCAAATCAAGAAGTAAATATCTGAATAAATGTAACTTAAATAGTTTGTTGGAAATGCACACATCTACAAAGCCTTGTCTAGATGACTCAGGATAAGAAGTGCGATATATAATTATACAAAATATGTTTTTGCTACAAATCCAAATTAAGTGAGCTACTCATTTTATCCAAGTAAAGTAACAAACAAAGATTTATTTGTAAAAAATATATTTTTTTGTTACACTTACAGCCTCAATGTTTCATTTTTATCAGTGTAGGAAAAAATTTATTTGTTTATTACAAAAGATGCACTCAATACACGTTCAGTTTCAGTTTTGTTTTCATGGTCTTTCAGTTTGTTTCTCTTTATTTCCTGTTTCCCTTCAGTTGTCATGGTTTCTAGCTTGTGTTGATTGGTTGTCATGGTTACTCATTGTTCATTGGTTTCGTTCACCTGTTCCTTGTTTAGTTCATTAGTTCTCTGTGTGTATATTGCTCTCAGTCTAGAGTTTATCTGTCTGGTGTTTCGTTTACTCTCGGTTTTATTTAATAAAGTAAAGTAACTGCTGCATTTAGATCCGCTACGCCTGCTTCATCTTATTCTTCAGCCTGAAACACTACACATGCGATATATAATAATGCAGGAAATATAAACTGCAATACATTTTTCTGCTAGATTCTTATAAATAGTTCTAATAAGATTGCATTGGAAAATAAACATCAGTGGCTTCAGTAAATGAGTTACACTTTACAATAAGGTTTCATTAGTTAACATGAACTAACAATGAGTAATACTTCTACAGCATTTATTCATCTTAGTTAATGTTAATCCCAATATTTACTAACACCTTTAAGGTATTTTTTATTTATTTTTAATAAAATGGCGGGCTGATCCCTTCTTAGGCCGGCTGATGATGAGTGCGATCGAGAGCTGACGGGTCAGTGTGAGCTCTTCTTCTTCTTCTTCTTCTTCTTCTTCTGGAGTTTTATGGCGGTTTGGCAAACCAACTTAAAAGGTGCATTTCCGCCATCTACTGGTCTGAAGTGTGAAGCGCACATCATCTACAATACACACATTCAAAAAAAAAACAAAATAACTTTAAATTCTATCCATTATTCCTATCTTTTTTAGATACTTGAACATTTCCTCATATACTCTTGATTGCATTAACTTATTTCCTAACAGAACCTGAAGACATATATTATTAGATCCCATCAATTCTAATTCTTGAGATAGCTGAAATCGTTCTCTTTCATATGCAACACATCTTAAAAGAATATGGTGGTTCCAAACTTCTTCCATTTACGGATGATGTCTGAATAAAACATGAAGGATTGACAGCTCATTCAGTCAAACTGACGGATAGGCTTTATCTGTGGGGAAACCGTATGATTTGAAATGACTCTTTCAGTGTTTCTGAATGGAAGTTCCTCAAACCGGAAGTGCCTCCCAAACGCAGTCGGCTCGTCAGGAATAGGGTGGATACTCACATTGTTATATTTATTTGTTCTGAAATATTTGCCTTATTTCCCAGTGGCTGTGCAGATCTCAGATCAGAACACAATCACATTAGAGTCTGTATAAAAACACTGCAGGAGACAACACACACTTAATCCCAGTTCCACAGACGAGGCTTAATCTAGTCCCAGACTAAAATGCATGTTTGAGCCGTTTTAACTGAAAGAAACTTGCTCTGATATATCTTAAATTATGTTAGTGCCATTGTTTTGTCTCAAGGTACACACCAGTAATGTTTTCTTTCTAAGCAACATTTATAAAAGCTACTCAAATGCCCTGATTGAACTAAGGCCTAATCCTGGCTTAATCTAAACTGTTTTTGAAACGAGTAACATGGTTCAACTGGCTACCCTTAAAGGCACAATATGTAAGATTTTTGGATTCAAATATCCAAAAGCCACTAGAACAGTGTTATATATTTTGTTGACTTGTGTACATTATCCCAAATGTTTCCAAGAATGTTTAAATCCAGAGAAATCTTCAATTTTAACCAGGACCCGGACCATGTGTGTGCGTCGCCTATCAGTGACATCATACCCGCGTTACCCTCCGGTTTTATTTTGTAGAAACCATGGAAACACCAAAGACGCTTTAATATATGATGTATTTTATTAGACGGTGAGCAACTGTTTGGATCATTCATGGACAGAAACTAATCATTGTTCTCCAGCTCAACACAGTTAGTCTTATTGTTTAAATCTGGTGTTCTTGATTTACCGCGAGTACCATGTTTTACCATGCCTAATATGATCTAGCTCACTGCAGTGTGAACAAGTGTCTCATAGTAGCGCCGAGCGAACGCACAGAGTAGCATTATAACATCACTTTAACACACTCAAATGTGTGTAATATACACACACATGAGCGGGAGAAGCGCTCTCTATCAGATGAAAAGAGTGGCTCTTAAAAGAGTCTTTGGTGTAGATGAAGATGATGATCATGAACACCAGCTGTGTGTGAAAGCCTGTTTGTCTGAAAAGAGCAGGGGGGTATTCCAGAAAGCAAGGTTAACTTACCGTCACATATACCCTGAACTCTTGGTTGATTAACCCAAACCTTGCTTACTCGAGGTGTGCTGGTTCCAAAAACGAGTCCGGTGCTGCGTTCCAGTTGGTTTTTATTATGCCCTTCACTCGCTAACTTCCCTCCGTCTCGTTCACTCGGATGTGCGTCATTGCTTATGTTGCATGAGTGTCCACTACTGGCCGAACCTTTGAACTGGACTGAACTGGAACGTCCTAAGCCCTTGATCACTTAGAATCCACCATGGAGTTGATTTATTATTATTTTCTTGTTATTTTTTTTTTTTCATTCTATATATACTGTATATAGGAGTGTTTGGGTTGTTTTAAATGTTTTAAAAAAATAATTAAAATATCATAGAGTTAAACGCGATATGCGGTGACGTCACAATCGTGTTGGATTGTGGTATATGAACCTGCCTGAAGTGTACATATGAAGTAGACTCGCTCCCTCGGTCAAAATCGAGAGTCTGTCCATATAAACTTCCCTCGTCCACTTCACGAAGTGGAACGCACTTCAAAATGGCGGCAGGGATTCCCCCGAGGGGAAGTGCTTAGGGAACTTCGCAAGTGCGTGTCTAAAAGTGGAGTGAACGCAGCCCGGGAGTAAGTTCAGACAACCCAGAGTATGTTAACCGTGAACACACAAGACTTTCTCAACAGAGCGACGAATCGACGAGTCATGGAAACAGACGCTAAGAAAGAGCGCGCCATTCTACTTCCTTCTTCTTTTGTTTAATGGTGATTTACATAACCTACTTAGTGCACATCGCCACCTATTTGGTGGTTGTGCAATCATTTTTTCAATCTCTTCGTTTAATAAGTCATTACCTTGTTATAAAAGTGCTTTAGAATTAATATATTGTATATTGTTTTGTATTGTACAGTTAAAATTGTATATATAACTGTAACTATATAACAAATTTGGTTATATTAATATAACTATATTAATTATATAACACGCATCTGAATACCTCTTAAGCAAACTAACCCATGTTCAGAGAGTGAGTTGCTATGGTTACTCACAGGTGATGTTCAGAGAGTGAGTTGCTATGGTTACTCACAGGTGGTGTTCAGAGAGTGAGTTGCTATGGTTACTCACAGGTGATGTTCAGAGAATGAGTTGCTATGGTTACAGGTGATGTTCAGAGAGTGAGTTGCTATGGTTACTCAGGCGCTGTTCAGAAAATGAGTTGCTATGGTTACTCACAGGTGATGTTCAGAGAGTGAGTTGCTATGGTTACTCACAGGTGATGTTCAGAGAGTGAGTTGCTATGGTTACTCACAGGTGATGTTCAGAGAATGAGTTGCTATGGTTACAGGTGATGTTCAGAGAGTGAGTTGCTATGGTTACTCACAGGCGCTGTTCAGAGAATGAGTTGCTATGGTTACTCATAGGTGATGTTCAGAGAGTGAGTTGCTATGGCTACTGACATACCCTGAAAGTTACCTCTGTTTTTGGAACCTAAAGTTGAGGTTATCCGCTTACTTATACCCTGAGCTCTCTGATGAAACTCTTGATCATTCCTGATGTCATCTGAAGAGATTCTGTTTAAACTGTTGTTTCTCCACTTCAGTTCATCAATGTTTTACACATTCACTGAGCAACCAACACACATGAATGTTAATGAATCAGTTTTCTCTCGATCATCTGTTTTGTATTTGATCAGGAATATTTCAGTGTTTCTGTCTCAGGTTGGACTGGAATGGGAAGCATCAATGGGAAGGGAAAACATTATAATAAAATAAAATTACTTATGCAATTTCTAAATTCTACTTTCCAATCCTGTTATTTTGAGATAATGAAGTACTTCTCTCTGTTTTCTTGGTGAATGCTAGAACTACACACTCAATCTCTAGCGGATTTATCAGTATCTCAGATATCAAATCTTGTCTTGATGTTGACTTATTAAACTATGTAAAGGCGTTACTTCATCTGATTGAATAGCTAATAACATCTCTATTAGCTTTGTAAAATCTGATAATTGTTTGTCCTCTTCTGAATGCTTTCAGTAATAATCATAACATCTCTAGTTACTGTCCAACCAAAATTTTTGTTATCATTCCCATACCAGCACTCTTTTATTGTTTCATTAACTGGACGGTCAAAAATACTTGTGCATAATTATTCCCGCCAGAAAGGGGGTTGGGCTTTTTTTTCACCTCTATGTAATCATAGTATAATTTCAAGATATCAAAATCAATACACTTTGAAAAAATATGTTTATTTAGCAAGCAATTGTATTAGAAAAATAATGTCTGATATGTGATCACTGACGCAGTGTGTAACGAGCCCAGCGCTTCAGGAATCTGTCAGCTCGTGCTGGGGTTTCCTGGAGACGTGTGTGTGCGGTCATTCATCACGTGATGTCCTGCGGGTTCGGCGGGAGTTTCCTGAAGCTGCTGGAACTAGACACATGTCTGCCACTGACCTCCTTCTCGGCTGGCCTGTCCAACAGTGGTTTGGGTAACAGGAAGTTCCTCCATAAAGGCGGCAGGGTCGCCCAGCACCTCCATGAACAGCAGCCTCATCAGGTCACGCACGTATCCTGACAAACACACATCACAATCACTCTGTGTTTCTAAAACACTTCTACTCTTTTCGGTCATAACATTATGACCGTGAAGTGAATAACACTGATTATCTCTTCATCACGGCTCCTGTTAGTGGGTGGGATATATTAGGCAGCAAGTGAACATTTTGTCCTCAAAGTTGATGTGTTAGAAGCAGGAAAAATGGGCAAGCGTAAGGATTTGAGTGAGTTTGACAAGGGCCAAACTGTGATGGCTAGACGACTGGGTCAGAGCATCTCCAAAACTGCAGCTCTTGTGGGGTGTTCCCGGTCTGCAGTGGTCAGTATCTATCAAAAGTGCTCCAAGGAAGGAACAGTGGTGAACCGGAGACAGGGTCATGGGCGGCCAAGGCTCATTGATGCACGTGGGGAGCGAAGGCTGGCCCGTGTGGTCCGATCAAACAGACGAGCTACTGGAGCTCAAATTGCTCCAGAAGTTAATGCTGGTTCTGATAGAAAGGTGTCAGAATACACAGTGTATCGCAGTTTGTTGTGTATGGAGCGGCATGGCCGCAGACCAGTCAGGGTGCCAGGATGCACTATAGGAAGAAGTGTGTGTGTGTGTCAGTCAGGACATTCACAGACAGCGCGTTCTCTTCTGTCTTGTCACGCTTGAATGGTTTAAAGCATTTGCATGAATAAGAGCGTGATCATATAATGTAACGCTAGCCAAAGGATGACAGAAAAACAGATGCTGCGTTAATTGCGTTACATTTTTTAACGCGTTAAACTGAAAAAATTAAATCGCATACGTTAATGCACTAATTTTGACAGCACTAATTTAAAATAAATGGCACATTTCTGACCATACCAAAGGTGGACTCTGTTTTCACTGGCGTCGCTGTGGGTCGCCTCTTCTTAGATTTAGAACACATTATGCCCTCAAAGGTCATTGGCTGCTCACGATCAGCATTCTCATTGAAATGCATTGCCGCGAGATACAGCCTAGAAAGATAAATGAAGAAAATTACTTGACAAAACTTTACTGACAAGTAAATGTTGAGGTCAGAATTATTGGCACCTCTGGTAAATATTATCAAAGATGGCTGTGAAAATAAATATGCATTGTTTATCCTTTTGATCTTTCATTCAAAAAAAAAAAAAAATCCAACCTTTCATTGAAGTAAAAGAAATGAAAGAAATAAATGCCTTTATGAAATAAATGCTTTTCTCCAAAACAGGTTGGCCACAATTATTGGCACCCCTAAAAATTCTTATGAGTAAAATATCTCTGAAGTATATTCCCATTCATATTTATGTTTTTTAGCACACCAGGGTGACTAGAAGCATGAAATTATCCAGCCATGACTTCCAGCCATGAGGAGTATAAATATGAGGAAACACAAAGGCCAAATTCCCTTAATCATCATCAAAATGAGTAAAACCACAGAATATAGTTCTGATGTGCAGCAAAAGATTGTTGAGCTTCACAAAATGTAAGAAAAGAGCTAAAGCAGTGAAAATCCCCATTTCCACCATCAGGGCAATAATTAAGAAGTTCAATCAACTAAAGATGTGATGAATCTGATGTGTGTGTATATCGTCCTAATGCGGCGAGGAGGAGCGTTTGAGTGGACAAAGACTCTCAGAGATCACAGATGGAGAATTGCAGAGATTAGTTGAGTCTTGGGTCAGAAAGACTAAAACATGCATCAAACAGCCCCTACATCACCACATGTTGTTTGGGAGGGTTTGAAGAAAAATCCTCCTCGCTCATCCAGAAACAAACTCCAGCATATTCAGACACGACTGGAGCTTCAGACAGACCTGGTTCTGTGGTCAGGTGACACTAAACCAAGAGCTTTTTCACACCAGATGGGATATAAAGCACCCCATGTCCACGGTTAAATACACCACTGGATCTTTAATGTCGTGGCCTGTTTTTTTGTTGGAGGTCCTGAATTTCTTGTTCAGACACATGGCATCCAGCAGATAAAACATCAAAACCTGATAGAAATCTTACAACGGGCCGTGGTTGGATCTTCCATCAGGACAATGATCCAAAACAAACATCAAAATCACCACAAAAATGTGTCCCTGAACACAAAATGAAGTCCCAGTCCCTGACCTGAACTCTATAGAGAATGAGTGATGACCTGAACTCTATAGAGAATGAGTGATGACCTGAACTCTATAGAGAATGAGTGATGACCTGAAGAGAAGAGCTGGAATTGTACAGTGCTTTAAATGGACGGTGCCACAAGTGTTTAATAAAAGGGTGCCAATAATTGTGTCCGTGTTTTGGAGAAAAGCATTTATAGAGATTAAGCATTAAGAGATTTCCCACTATCAATTCTTTTACTTCAATAAAAGGTCAGATTTTAGTGAATTTTTGAATGAAAGATCAAAAGGATAAACCATGCAGATTTATTTTCACAGCCTTCTTTGATCATATTTACCAGGGATGCCAATAATTCTGACCACAACTGTGTGAAAATAAGGCAATACTTAATATTTCCATCATGTGTTTGTCTTGATAACTCGGGTGTTTTAATGCAAAGTACTCCAACGATTATCACCTGCACAGCCTTCCAATGAAAGGAAACACAAGATTGTTGGGGGCGAATCTCAGAACGACCCCGTGGAATGCCTCGAGAGCTGAAGTTTGATGCTGGTGGCTCAGCTGTCCCACATCTCGGAGAACTCTTTGGTTCAGGAGCAGCTTCTCCACTTTATACAGGACCCTAGAGCCTGTGACAGCGGACAATGGGAAACGCTTCTATTACAGAGAGCAGGATCAGGGGCCTTATGAAATTTGGCACACAGATAGAGGACAGTCTGAACATTCACCACAGCAAATCTAAAGTCTCTAACTTTTGACTCACGTTTGTGTTAACTTTTGAACCGTTAAGGGCTAGAAACAAAATTCGTCTCTCAATTGCACCCTATGACGTCATTTTCTGTCATGAAAAATTAAAAATTGCTCCAATTTTCACGAATTCTTCAGACCATACTGACAAAAAGTTATGGAATTCAAGTCGATTGGTCAAACCGTTCTTGGATAACGTGCAAACGAATTCGACGAAGTGCCTGCCAAAATGAACGTGAGGCTATTCTGACCAAACTTGGTGTGTGTTATGCCAACCATGACCTGAGGCGACCTGCACAGTTTTGACACAGTGCCACCTAGTGGTCAGGAGATATGAAAGGCTAACTTCTGAACGCTTTGGCCAAAATTCAGTCTCTTTAGATTCGGTGCATCATGCCGAGTTACGATATTTTCCCATATCGGCCATTTTGGCCGTCAGCCATTTTGAATTTTGTCGTAAAATTTTATATTTTTACGAACGCATTGGCGTATCGTTACAAAACTCGGTATGTGTCTTCGGCACCAAGCCCTGACAGTACTCAAAAAGTTTCGGGGCAGCGCCACCTTATGGTCAAGAGTTATGAAATTTCCAAAAATGCGAATAACTTTTGATTAAATTAATGTATTGTAGTGTTTATAGATTCCCTTGGACATGCCGAGAACATAGATACCAATTTTGCCATATTTGACCGACCTTCCCGTCCGCCATTTTGATTTTCTTTCAAAACCTACTTTTCGAACTCCTCCTAGACCGTTTATCCGATTTTCACCAAAATCGAATTGTATCATCTTCAGACTGTGCCGACAAAAAGTTATGGATTTCGTGACGATAGACGAAACTGTTTTTGTATACCACAGCGACGAATTTGAGGCATGATGCCAAAACTTTTACATAATTTCACCAAAATTTGCATGTCATTGTGACCTCACTCTGAGCACACCACACCAGTCTGGTCACAGCACCACCTATTGGTCGAAAGTGATAAACCATTAAATCATTTTACCAGTGACTATATTTTAGATTTTTTTTTTGCCCCGATAATTGCTGCTTGCAGCTATACTCAGTAATTGTGTTTCTAATGCTTCAAATGAAGACCAAAATAGGTTATTTGTTTTACACACAATCACACACCTGGTTTTAACCATTTCCTGGGGTGTCTGGACACTCTGTGTGGATGAGCGCACGTGGGGAATAGCGGGTCGTCATGCGTGTGCACGTTCTGGATGTGATTGACTAAACTCTTCCACTTAGCAACTCTCTCAGGCCCTTCCTGTGAAGACACGGCTGACCAGTACATGTGATTCTTTATACTCAGAAACCACTTTCGCAGCACCTGGCAGTCTTTGTTTCGGGACAACTTCTCCAATTTTTTCAACAGCTCTGGAAAAGTCATAAAGTGAACAAAATGAGAATCAGAAGCAAACAAACTTTCGACAAAATGTATGTACAATACTTTTACAAATAATAGAAATACGTATTGAATTCTGACTTGCGTTTACCCTTCTGGAGGTGCCAGACACCATAGTAGTGTTTGACACGTCTCTCGCTCAGATCCTTGTGCACGCGTGTGTGGCGATCGGTCACGATGTAGTCCACGTGTAACTGGTTGGACTCTAGAAGATCCAGACCTCTCCTGAGTCCTTCCTTCTCCATGTGTGCACGGCCTCCAACTCCGCTGCTCTTTGACCAATCAAACTCAACTTACAAATCACATCTAAACAGGAAGCGTGACTACAGTATGTACAGGAAGAGAGGTTTACCTGGACCAGCTGAACATCCAGGATTTGATTGCTTTCCAGATGCATTAAAGTATAGCTGCCATATTTGGCAGAGCGTCCTAAATATAGAACACATTTGTAAGTTCATGCAACACTCTGCAGAACCAAGAATAGTTCATTAGGGGCCAAGCACCCACATATTAATATTGTTATATATAGATAAAGTTATGATATTTGGCATACAGATAGAGGACAGTCTGAAATGTCACCTTAGCAAATCTGGAGTCTCTAACTCAATCGCTCTAGCGCCACCACCTGTCCAAAGTTGTACTTACGTTCATGCTGATAACTTCTAAATTGTAAGGGCTAGAAACAAAATTCCTGATTTTGATTGCAGATTTGATTGCACCCTATGACGCCATTTTCTGTAGTGCCAATTTTTCAGACAATTTTTCCCACCAAAAACACGACTTTTTCAAACTCCTCCTAGATGGTTTATCCGATTTGCACGAAAATTGACCCAGATCATCTTCAGACAATGCCAACATAAAGTTATGGAATTCAAGCCGATTCAAAGTGTTTTTGAATAATGCACAAACGAATTTTACGTAGCACTTGCGAAAACAGACACAAGGCTGTATCTCCACAGCACTTTATCGTATTCAGACCAAACTTGGTACAGATCACCACAAGCATGACCTGAGGCTACATGCTAAGTTTCAGCGCAGCGCCCCCTGCTGGTGCGGAGATACGAAAATTGGCTAATTTTGCTTATAACTTCTGAACGGTTTGCCCAAAAATCCTAAAAGTGGTCTCGTTAGAGTCTCATTATGCTGAGTCGAACGATATCCAACTTTCTCATATCGGCCATTTTGGGCGTCGGCCATTTAAAATTTTGTAGGAAAAATCCTGTATTTTATGAACGCATTAGAGTATCGCTACGAAACTTGGTATGGGTCATCGGCACTATGCGCTGAAGGAGCCTGAGAAGTTTCAGACACACAAAAAAAAAAGTTAATTACATGTTTATAACTTTGGATGTGGTTGAAATTTTCACGAGTGTCATATCCTTAGATCCCTAAATCCTTGCCGAGTCCAACGATACCAAACATGCTAGGTTTCGCCTTATGGTTTGTTCAACATTGTGATTTAGCGCTTAAACAACCTTCGCAAATATCTTCGAAGCCGTTAGTCAGATCGAGGCGAAACCACCGTAGGAAAATCGAAATCATAGCGGGTTGACTGATTGGAAAAGGCCAAATGTCAAAACTTTGATAGTAAGTGGCAAAAAAATGAAATCAAACTCACGTGTGGTCATTTTTTATGTGTTTATACATATAAGTATCTATAAATCCTAAACGAAATGAGATATTTTCACCAAATTTGACACGCTTATGTATGAGGGCACTCTGAGGACACACAAATGAAGATATTTGTAATGAAATGGGAAAGATTTCTGTCCTCCATTGACAGTCTCAGCAACTTCCACTGACGCTTCAGAAAGTTCATAAAGAGATGGTGAAACTGATCCGTACGGATCGAGCGGATTATTCCAGATGTTCTGAAGAGGCTCGATGGCTTTATATGAGGAAGGAAAGTCTGACGGGTTTGAACGACATTAGGGCGAGGAAATGATGACAGGATTCTCATTAGTTTCTGTTGATTTACTCATCCAAAATTTGACCAATCCCGTGACTCTGCATTATACAGTAAATTACATTATGAATGGATTCTGCGTCACAGAAATCATAAAGCCCTAATTTAATGCCATGATATTGAATTTAAGACTTTCTGCTCCAGTTTAAGATGTTTTTAAGGCCTTAAATTGTGGAAGGTCAAATTACCTGCGGAAACCCTGGATTATAAAGTCTCGTCACCATAAACACTATTTCAGAAGTCACCTGGAGAATGAGCACGCATGTCGCCGCTCAGTGCGATTTCGCCCCGCGCTCGTAGCGTCTGGAACACGGCCTGCTGATCCGTCTTCCACTTGTGATGTACGGACGGCTCCAGAAACACACGCGCATGCCGTCTGAATGTGTCCAACCCGTGGATCTGCAGATTCATAGCTCTGCAAATCTGGAAACACAGCAGAGATGAAGTGATGGTGATTCTAAAAAA
>CM077168.1:207500-210000 GCA_039654105.1 Coreius guichenoti
TGTGTGTGTGTGTGTGTGTGTGTGTGAGAGTGCGTGAGTGTGTGTGTGTGTGTGTGTGTGAGAGTGAGTGTGTGAGTGTGTGTGTGTGTGTGTGTGTGTGTCTCTTTAGCTCCGCCCACTGCACGCCTCCACGAGCTCGGCTGTTTTCTGAAAGAATCGGTACAGTGTATCTGTCTTTTATAAATATGATAAACTAAAGACTCTTGGGAGAGATGAAGGATCAACACTACTCTATAGATACTCAAGATTAACATGAGACTGGCAGAAACTGTGTGTGTTATGAACCCTTTAAACAAAGGCCAGGCCTCGTTAGATCAGTGTTAGGGTTAAATGAATCATGTTTTGTGCTGAACTCTATTGAGGGGAGGGGCGTGTTGCGCCTCGTGACGCGGCGATGGTTTCTGTCAGGTCCTGTAAACAAATATAAACGACCTCCTTTAACTCTCTCATTCATTCTGCCACTTCTGTGAACCGTGTCTGGAAGAGGCAAAGGCGGTAAAGGGCTTGGGAAAGGAGGCGTTAAGCTTCACCGTAAAGTTCTGCGCGATAACATCTAGGAATTTACCAAACCCGCCATTCGGTGTCAAGCACATCTCCCGTCTGATCTACGAGGAGGCTCGCGGGTGTTGAAGGTGTTCCTGGAGAACGTTATCCGCTGTCGCCAAGAGAAAGACCGCCACCGACACAGATGTTGTGTACGCGCTGCAGCGACGGGACGCTTGTACGGCTTTGGCGGAGATCCGGAGGAACCCTTGCACAAAAACAGATTCGGTATTCCTCAAAATGTATAAAAACATTCCAATGCAAACTGAAAATATTATGCAAACCTGCAATAATGAAATATCTTAAACAAGATGTACTTCATGTATTTAATCTCACTTTATTAACCAATGTCTGACCTTCGATGATCCAATTCAACCATACGAATAAGCAAAAATGACTTTCGTTAAAAATCACATTTGTTTCATGTTTTTGTTTTTATTACTGGAGAGTGTTGGACTTTCTTCTGTGATCCAGAATGCTGCCCTCTACTGGACAGCCTGAGGATTAAAGCCGTTCACACCAGGAACGATCACCATATCAGCGACACCAGCGGACGGTATCGAACGTTTAAATGCTCGAGCTCAGGATGGATTCTGATTGGCTGTCAGTGTTTCTATCGTTCATCAGCTGGATAAAGGCGTTCTGAAAGTGAATCCAGCGATATCGTTTCTCTGTATCGTTATCATTATAGTTGTGCTCTGACGCTGCTATTCTTTAAAATTGAGAGCTATTTTTAGAACTTTATCTTTATCATTATTATTATAGTTATCGTCCTTGGTGTGAACGGGCCTTTACATTTGCCAAAAAACAATCAAAAAAGTCCTGCACAGGTGAGAAAAAGTAACGCTAAAGTAACGTAACACATTACTTTACATGACTTTTTAAGGAGCATTATTTTCAAAAGTAAGTTTCCTCAACACTGAAACTCTCTTAATAAATCCTCTGAATATCTCTGAAGTGATTGTTTGAGTTGGACACAATGGCTAAAAATCCACAAAAAAGAGTATTTGACTAAAATGTATACTTAATATTTGTGTTAAATTTAGTTAAAATGGTTACATTTTAATTTGATGAATCTGGTGTGAGTGGGAATAAAATAAAAACATTGCACATATTGAGCTTTCATGGGAGTAAATAAAGTTGTGGGCCATTTTTCTTTTCATTTCTTTGATTTTGACTTTTTTATGTGCACACTACTTTTGAATTAATAAAATGACTACACATTTTTATCATGACAGTGTTTTTAAATACAAATGACTCATGTACAATACTGTAAAATATTAAAATGATATACACTACCAGTCAAAAGTTTGGAAACTGTACTATTCTGATTGTTTTTGAAAGAAGTCTCTTCTGCTCACCAAGGCTGCATTTATGTTATTAAAAATACAAAAAGCTGTAATATTGTGAAATATTATTAAAATGTAAAATAACTGTTTTCTATTTGAATATATTTTAAAGTGTAATTTATTCCTGTGATCAAAGCTGAATTTATCATCATTACTCCAGTCTTCAGTGTCACATGATCCTTCACAAATCATTCTCATATGAGGATTTGATGCTCAACAACATTTATGATTATTATCAATGTTGAAAACAGTTGTGTACACATTTTGTTTCAGGATTATTTAATGAATAGGAAGTTCAAAAGAACAGCATTTATCTGAAATATAAAGCTTTTGCAACATTATAAATGTCTATACTGTCACTTGATCAATTAAATGCATCCTTGCTGAATAAATGTATTAATTTCTTTAAGTTCTTTCCCAAAAAAATAAAATAAAAATATATTTGTACCGACCCAAAACTTTTGAACGGTAGTATAATGTTACAAAAGCTTTCTATTTCAGATAAATACTGTTCTTTTGAACTTTCTATTCATCAAAGTGATCAACACTGATATTAATCATAAATGTTTCATATGAGAATGATTTCTGAAGGATCATGTGACACTGAA